>JAFBJS010057582.1:140823-179626 GCA_016785265.1 Paraplagusia blochii
TGAATATCACTCCAGTCTGACTGCAGTGATCAAAGGCCAACATTTATTTGAATAGGTGTTTGTGGCGTAACTGCTACAAAGTTTTCCTGTCTAAGGCAGCAGTAGAGATAAGAACAATAATATAGATGATTGTCCAAATATATATATATATATATATATATATATATATATAATGAAGAATATATATATATATATATATTCTACCTATTCTCCTTTTTCTCCTTCTTTTCTACTCCTTCTCAGCTGAAGTCCGGGTGGAGAAGCGCCAGCGCTCCAGCTTTACCACCAACTGTTTCCGTGGCCGTGGAGAAGACTACCGTGGAAGGGTTAACGAGACCACCTCGGGAATCCCGTGTCAGCCGTGGGAAGCCCAGTACCCTCACGAACACCCCTTCTACCCCAAAACCTACGAATGCAAGTGAGTTTTTGAGTCAACCATGGGTGACTAAAAAAAATTAAATTTCCAAGTTTTTCTAAAAAAGTTTTCAGTGAAAACAATATTGTCTTTCTCCAGAGGTCTGGAGGAGAACTACTGCAGGAACCCAGATGGATCTGAGGCCCCCTGGTGTTTCACGTCTGTCACGGAGATGAGAACGGCGCTGTGCTTGCAGATCAAACGATGTGCCGACGACATCGAGGCAGAAGGTTGCAGTCCTGAAATAAGATTGTTTTTTTTATCTTTTGTTTACTATTGTGAACCATACTGTATATTATTTTATTGTGTAATATCAGATGTTTTGTTGCTTAAAAATGTTATACAGAGATGTTTGTCTAAGGCTTGGAGGTCTATCAGAACCTATCTGGTCTAAAGGATTGGATGGAGCACTTACGTAGGAGGAGCCGCCTGAGGCTCCTCCACTGAAAGTGATCATTCATTCAGTCTATCTGCAGTAGCAATCGTTACTTCGTCTGTCTCCATAGCTCAGTTAAAATCATAAAAGCTGCGTGTCTGCGGACAGAAAACCAGTTAAATAGCTTGAAGTGTGTATATGTATATATATGTATATATACATATATATGTATATATGTGTGTGTGTGTATATATATATATATTTATATATATATATATATATATATATATATACAGTATGTGTGTGTGTTTTTTTGTATATGCTGTGTATCCCAAATTAAATATACAAAAATGATTGATACCCTTTGCCCTCTTCCTCCCTCCTTCCCCTTTCACCACTTTCTCAGACTGCTACCAAGAAAATGGTAAAAATTACCGAGGTCAGGTCCGGAAGACACGTAAAGGCGTTACCTGTCAGAAATGGAATGTCAACACCCCTCACCGGACCAAGTAGGCTGACCCATTCCAGAAAGTTCTACCTGTTTGCTGTCGATGCTGACCACTTACACTGGACTTTCCAGGATCAATCCCAGGACTCACCCTGAGGCAAACCTGACGGAGAATTACTGCCGTAACCCTGACGGCGACCAACATGGGCCATGGTGCTACACCACCGATCCAAAAACTGAGTTTGACTACTGTGCTATAAAGCAGTGCGGTAAGGGTGGAGTATGTTGTTGTTGATGGTGTTGATATTGTTGTTGTTAAAGATGTTGTTGTTGTTGATTATCTTTACAGTTTTGTTAATGTTGTTGTCAAAGATGGTCTTCTTGATGTTGTTGTCGATGCTGTTGTTGCTGTTGTCATAGTTATAGATGTTGTTTTGGATGTTGTTCATAATGATGTTGTTAAATATGTTATAGTTGCTGCTGTTGTTGCTGTTGTTGTTTATGTTGCTGTTTTTGAACAGAGTCTGCAGCTTTATTATTTACTATTATATTATTATTTGTTATCATAGTTGTTGATGTTACCGATGTTGTTATTGTTGATGTTGTTGTTGTTTCCAAACAGCTGGAGAGAAAGTGACCCTCACGGGACCTGAAGGTCTGTTTTAGTCTGTTTTGTATTTGTTTTGTATTTTGAGTGAGTCAGGATCAGTTTGTCTGATCCTAGTTCTGTTCAAATGTCGACACAGAAAATGTGGAGTTCACTGAGTGCGGGAAGAGAGACGACCGTCTTCCCCGCACCTGGCTACGCATTGTCAATGGGGTCCCGGGAAACTCCCCCTGGACAGTGAGCCTCAGAGACAGGTGAGTGGGGTAAGGGGTGCCTGATGACAGTGACCCTGACCCTGACTCTGACCTGGGGCATCTCTGTGTGCAGGAAGGGGAACCATTTCTGTGGAGGATCCCTGGTCAATGCTCGCTGGGTGATCAGCACCAAACAGTGTTTTTCATCCTGGTAAATCTGAAATGTTGACGGCTATAGAACCATAGAAGTCATCTGTGGGATTACAGATGAATAATTTTGACATACAATTTTCAGAGATGTTAATCTGATATTATGAGCAAAATTATATAATATTCATGAAATCGGTCTGATTGTTTTCCTATGACTTTCCGATGACGCAATGTCTGAAATGTGAGAATTTACTTGCATACTTTACAATGATCTGAAATAATATTTATTGGTCGTTTTTGAAAAGTTGTGGGAAAGTTCACCTTGTTAAAAAGTGAACCTGCATTAATTGGAAACCTGAGGTACACTGATTAAATGGTTGAGCTTAGTTAAAAATAAATATAAATCTTCAATATTCATTTACAACTTTTTGCAGTTATGTGGATCTACCTGGCTACTCTGCCATGATGGGAACGCTGTTCCGTGACCCACAAGAAGGGGAGCCTGGGGTCCAGACCATTCCTCTGACCAAGATCGTCTGTGGACCCTCGGAATCCCAGCTGGTGATGCTGCAGCTGGAATAGTGCGTATCACCTCTAGCCCTCAAACCCTTCCCCCCATACACGAGTCTCACCCATACCCTCTGACCCCCACATCCCTCCTCTGTGCAGTCCTGCCCAATTCAACGAGCGGGTCTCCCAGATCTGCCTCCCCCCCGAGCGCTACATTGTGCCTGAGGGAACAAACTGCGAGATTGCAGGATGGGGCGAGACCAAAGGTGAGTAATGCGGACTCTGTTGCAGTAGATTCCTCAAACAACCCAACATGGCTGTTGCCTGCCTTAATTGGACTTTGAAGTAATGTTAATGAGGGCATGGGGTCACAAATGACAGAGGGCTCGGCATAACACAGAAGAGATCATCTGTTATCTGTTCCACTCTCTACTTCCAATGATTTTTCTTTGTTTTTAGGGACTGGTCTTGAAACCGTACTCAACGTGGCCCACATACCAGTGCTTGGAAACAAAGAATGCAACAAGTACTTCAGAGGTCGTGTTCGTGAGAATGAGATGTGCACCAGCTCCTTCCAGGGTGGGGTCGGTGCCTGTGAGGTGGGTGTCAGAACAGGGTCCACATACTTCCCCGTTGGGTACCAAGTGCGCCACACCAGTTCAGTCACAGCCAGAGCCTGCTAATATTTATTGAATAATCTGTACCATCAACTGTGTGAATATGAGGTCATCTAAATGAACTGCAATTAACTTGCAGTAACTGCTGGCAGAACCTGCTCATTCTTTTATTATGTATCGGTTTAGAGTAGCTTGTATCCTAGAGAACTATTATACACAGTAACAACTGCAGGTTGTTTCCCCCCTCTTTATCTGCAGAGAGACTACGGTGGCCCCCTTGCCTGTCAGAACAGTGACTGCTGGGTACTGGAGGGTGTCATCATCCCCATGAGGCGCTGCGGACATCCAGGGCAGCCCAACATTTTCATCCGAGTCTCTGTGTACGTGGACTGGATCAAGAAGGTGATGGAGATGGCTTAGAGACCAAGGAGACCCAGTACCCCAGACCATAGACCCCAGACCCTGGATCTCAGACCCGAGAATCTGGACCAAACCAATCCACTTTAAACTGACTCTGTTTCTCTTTCCTTTTTCTCGTTTGTTTGTTTTTGTTGTTTACAATAAATTTTACAAATATAGACGTTTTATTATAGGAGAAAATACATTTTGTTTTTTACAATTAGAAACAAGAAGATTCACTTCAACCTAACTGAGGAAGAACTTGGATGAGATGTAAAATGTCTTTAAGATAGATAGATAAATAGATAGAACTTTGATAATCCCTCAGGAGTATCCCTCGGGAAATTACGGTTTAAGAAACCTATTATGTCCTGTTGACTAAAGGAACTCTTTAAACCTGAACTTTGGTTTACTTGCTGTTAGAGATGTAGCAATCTCACAAATCCAAAATTAGTTTATTTGAGGACAACTGGACATAAAAGTTTTCCCGAAGACATTTAACTTCTCATCCAAGTCGTCTTCAGTTCTAACCGACTACTGGGGAACTTTGGTATTTAACTTCAAAGAGGCTGCAAACTTGTGAAAGGAAATAGTTGCAGTCCTGATGCAGTTTTACCAAGGTAGAGGTCAGGGGTCGTTCTCTTTGCACTGAACTGCATACACAACATTGCTCTGTCTTCTTCTTCTTCTTTCGGCTTATCCCGTTTTTCAGCGGTTGCCACAGCAAGTCAACAATTTCCATCTTACCCTGTCCTCCACATCCTCAACTCCAACTCCAACCACCTCCATGTCCTCCCTCACCTCCACCCAACATTGCTCTGTCTGTGGTGCGGTATTTTGTCCTTTGCACGTATAAGTTTGTGTCTCAGAGTGTTGGTGGGTTTAAACAGACTAAGATTTGGTGATGGTTGAAAATGCTTCTTATTTTTTCAGAGGTCCTGGCAACATATAGAATGACAGCGGTATTCATTTTGTTTCCATTCTCCTGTGTGTTCTGTTTGGTGGCATTGTAGAAGTTCCCTAGCCTTGTCATCCTCTTGTAAAAGGACATGTCTGGCTCTGTGACCTAGAGTTCTGATCACCCTAAATTTGAAACCGATAAATCTTACTAATCAAACATTTTCATTTTTCCTTTTCTTGACTTTTCAAAGTTTAAAGGTAAAATTCCGGATGGACAGCAGCCTTAATTAGAACTTTTCCAACTGTCGCATTTCTCTGATTTGTTTCGAGAGTCAGAATTCAGAAGACATGTAAAGAAGATGGATACAGCTTTTTACCACATCTGTACTCGCCTCTCCCCACTCTCTCTCTCGCTCTCTCTCTCTCTTTCTTGTATTGAATGGCGCAAATACCTCCTTTGCCCCCAGCCTCCAAAGAAACCCCCCCTGTGTCTGTGTCTTTTGATGCCCCCCTCCCTAACCTCCTCCCATGCCTTTGTGCCTTATGCAGAACTGTATGTGCTGCACATTCTTTCTCCTTCTATAGGAGGTTTTCTGGAGCCCAGTCCTGATGAGCCCACGGAATTCAGCTTAAATAAACCTCAAGATCAGAGTCGGACCAACTCGACACACAAGACTGTGACGACTACACACACGCATACACAAATTCCTTTTTTATTTTCTCATTCTGTTTCTACTCGTTTCCAAATGTCCTCTTCTCAGTCTCACAGGTAGAACCTCAGAGCTGAACATGAGCAATTTTCTTTAAAAACTCTTCAATTGACATTAATGATTAATGTTGATTGATGTTCAGACTGTGAGTTTTTCAATTGAACAGTAAAAAATACAACCGAACAATAATGTACAACATAAGTAAAAAAAGTCACAAAATACTAGAAAACCTTAGTAAACAACTAGGCTAGCCCGCTAGCATGTCCAAAAATTTGAATGTCAGCCTTTTTGACAGAAAATAAAGTCTGAACAGATTTGTGTTTAAAGACCGTTTAAGCAGTGATCAGAACGATGTGTAGACAAGTGACAAACAGGTTGACGGTTAGATTCTCCACCTCATCCTGTTCACTTTTATTCACCAACGTCTATACACGGTGACTAATCACCTTCCAAGATGACTACTGCTTCTCAGAAACCGTTGCCAAAACTTCTTGGCAAGCTGACTATGATGTCTGAATGGTTACAGTTACAGTTCACGTGATCAGAGGAACAGACTTGCTGAGCTGCTCACCTGACGTGACTCCCTGAGATAGTCCAGCCTCAGCAGTCCCTGGAATGTGGATTAACTCCAGTCCAAACATGTCCTGTTTTATTTTTAGCGGGTTGCGATGAATATCCCTGGTGCTATTGAAGACCTTACATATTTTATCTGGTAGTGATCTGGCGAGCAAAATGTATTGTTTATCAAATTTTGCGATTTTAATTTGGTATAATCTGGTTAACTGGTTTTGTTAACCTGGTATCATGTGGTAAACTGGTATCATCTGATAACTCAACTTTTATTTGTTTAAAGTGCCAAATCATAACAACGGTTACCTCAAGGCACTTCATGGAACAATTGCACATGAAAACGACTATATGCAATACAAGGATGAAATAGCCCTTGCCCTTATAGACCCTCACACTGGCTGAGGAATGTCTCCCAAAAAACCCAGACAGGGAAAAAAGGAAGAAACCTCAGTGGACAGTGGAGGTGATCCTCACCCAGGACGGACAGGAGGACAAATAAAACAGAAGCAGGAATAGCACAAGTTTAAGTATAGAGAAAGGGCACTATGAAGTCCATTTTGTTCCATAAAACTAGGTCCTGGGTCCAGATCTCAAACAGTAGGGTCCTTGGGTAGTTGGGCCAAGATGTGCGGGTGAAGTCCTGAGTCCGGCCAATGGCAAAGGAAGTCTAGAGAAAGACTAGAGAATAGAGAGGAAATGAGTCTCTATTCTGGCCAGGGACTTGATATAATCGAAAGATAAAATATAATATATAGTATTATTATTAATAATAATATTATAAATATTAATATATAATATAAAGATAATCTGGTACAATCAGGGAAACTAATTTTATTTAGTAATATGGTATGATCAGGTAAAATCTAGGAAACTTTTTTTAAGTAATTTGGTACAATCTGGCAAACATGTAAACATGTATAATCACGTATTTAATCATTTGCTCAGAAACCTCTCTTAAAATGACTAAGCAGCTCACAGAGTAAATGTTTGATGCTACATTGGTCAAGGTAGAAACAGCACAGAGCACCTGTTGATCTGGAGCTGTACCTTCCCAACAAGGTCACCCCAGACATCCCTGGTATTTGTTCATCCTGTTCCGTTTTAACACAAGCCCGGATGATCAGATCCAAACACTTAATTGTCGTTCTTCTATCAACCGATTTTGGCCTGAAACTCAGGCAAATGTCTCAGGACTCTACGTACAATTGCAGCAAATTTTGCAAAACCCAGATATGATGTTAGGGGATTTTTATTAGTTGTCGTAAGAACAAAAAAACTTTTACCGATATTACATAATTAAGATTATATTGACAAATGTTGTTGGCCAACTGATATTATACCTATCAAGAAGATTCTCGAGTTATGTTCAGTATAATGGAGACACCTCGAATCCATCCATTGTGTTACACATTTTAAAGCGGAATAACGGAACAAGGCTTTTAATAGATTATATGTTATGGTCACATAGCCATACTGTCACCAACTCACTATATTGCTACCACGTTAAATAAAACTGGATGTCGAACCATAAGTTTAATTAGAAGAAGAGAACCAAACACTTGATTTACAATTACAATATCAACTGGCACAGATAGCTGCAGCCATTTTTCCTCAAACGGAGGTAAACACCTTAGGAAGCAACATGTGATTGCAGCAAATTTGGCAATACCCAGAGACTGTTATCCGATTTTCATGATCAGAGGAGTGATAATGATCTTATCGATTTTTCATAATTAAGGTAATATATTGGCTGTTAATATTGGCTGACTGATATTATAAATTTCTAAATAATCAAGAACATTCCTGAGGTGTGTCCGATATACCGTACATACAGTACGTATAGTATCTGTCCGTGCTGTCATGCGTTTATACACAGTGTAACAGAGCAAGGCTTTTGAAAAATGAATGCTTGATGGTGACACAGCCATACTGCCACCTACTGACTATAACTGACACTATTGTAAAAGGTACCTAGTATTATTCCATTCTGTTCTTAATAAAATATTGACTGATGGGGACGTAGCAATACTCTCACCAAATGACTGTTGTAGTGCAGACTTGTCAAACAGAACCGGATGTTGAACACACAGGTTTATGAGGAAAACAGAAAAATAAATGAAGAATCTTGGAGTCGGACACTCTGTACATGTGTTCCTAAAGTTCCTAGAAAGCCTACCCCCGACCCCATTTATAGGTTATGTCTGTGTCTTTGTTTTTACACATGTGTAACACTGACTGTAGGTGGGGGATGGGGTGGGGCGAGGAGAGGGCGGGGCCTCTGTACCATAAACAGACGTCATCGCTGAACTGAGGCCAACTCCACAGTTTCCCCTCTTTTCTGGAGGGGGGCCAGGGGGGGACTTCCCAGGTCTTGGACCTGGACCCCACTCATGGAACCCCGGACTCAATCTGTCTGCCTGTAAGTGGGTGAATTTTGGTGGGGGTCGGGGCGGGGCGGGGTTCGGATACATTAACCCTCCCCCCTTCTTGGGTTCTTTCTTCAAACATGCCTTAATACAGAAAGTATGCAATACATATTACAACCCCCCATTGTACTGCAACGGGGGTGTTCGTGACTGGACGACCGGGAGGAAGGTGGGGGGGTCTCACACACATTTCCGATTAGAGGAGGAAGGAGGTAGCGAGGGGGAAGGTCTCAGCCAATGAGACGGAGGCTGCAGAGAGCTTTGCAGAGTTTGTGCAGGGGATGGAACTGATCGACGGCGAGAACTTCCAGGTGAAGCTTTAAACTTAAAGGTAAGTTAGGTGTTTCTGCCCTTTCTGCTGCGGTCGTACTGCTTCTGTCCCGGCCCCAACATGGAGTTCATAGGCTCAATGTATGTCTGTATGAGTGTTTGTGCGAGTAGTAAGAAGCCTCTGCACCTGCATGATTCTATGTTTAGTTGTTGTTGTTGTAAAAGTCCATCCCTCGACTGCAGAAGTTCGTCCAGTTTGCGTTCTCCTGCCCAGTAAAACTCGATTGCGCAAGTGATGGGAGCAGCAGAGACAGCGAGTGCGTCTAAGGCGACCGTGTGTACTTTTAAAGCTCTCTATGTTTTCCTCTTCAATGTGTGACCCTCACTGCAAGCCCAGTCTGAATTGTTCGAATCCTGGGCTTTCAGCGTCGCTGGCGGCGAACTGACGTGTTTTTACGGCTGCTACAGCTGCCCATCTGCAGAAAGTACATTCAGTCCCGGACTGGAGCAGCAGACACATCGTTGCACGACGTTCGATGCGTGGAGAGTTGGTGAAAAGCATAACATAAACCACTTGAAACTGTGAACCGAAGACGGTGTTTTCCTAAGATTATACCGACTTCCTGCTCCAGTGCGTCCGTTCCTGATGGGCTGAGTTGGCAATTAGCCCTTTGGAACATTCCTGTTGCGGAGCTGCGGGCACGACTGTCCTCAGAACTGTCAAGAACAGAACAACAGAAACTTTTCGGAGGATAACAGCTGTTTAACAACAAGCTGTGACCATTTTAACAAAATACTTTAAATACGTAAATAAGTAAATAATAAATAAGTTCAGTAGTATACATAATATATAAATAGTGACAAATGCATCCGTTGGTATCTGCAGATGGTGTCTGCATGAAAGTCCTCTTTTTAGTAAAGTAAAAAAAATAATCCGGAAAAATAACACTATAAAACAACATAAAAATACAGCAAAACCAGAGTTTAAAATTGATTAAAATATTTTTTCAGTTCATAATACTAAAAAGTGGTGTAAATACAGTCAAAAACGATGAAAAAATTAGTAAGAATACCGCAGAAATACAATAGAAGCTCAATTTTAAAACACAGCAAAAATAAAGTAAAATTCCAGTATAAAAACAGTAAAAAATACGGAAGAAAAAGGACATACTGTAAACACATTGAAATACAGCAAAAACACAGTAGCCCAGTAGGCCCAGTTTAAAAAACATTAAAAATACAGCAAGAACACAGCAAAATACTGTATAAACTTTGAAAAAATACAGAATACATGTGTACTTCAGGTATATTAAAAATATTTTAAAAATAATTTCTTTGGACTCTATTGCCTTTTTTTACTAATATGTCGATTATAACCACTGTCCCTCCTCTGAAACCATCTTAATTTAGCTTCTCTAGCTTTTTCTCCAAATCTTCCTGCCTGCGTTGTCCCTCTAATTACCTCATTCCTGATCTAGTCCATCCTTGTCACCACTAAACAGAATCTCAGCATCTTTAACTCTGCAACCTCCAACCTGCCTCCTCTCTTCTGCCTATTTCTAGTGTCTCTAAACCAGTGCTTCTCAATCTTTTTCTGTTACGCCCCCCCAGCAAGAAGAAAACAATTTGTGCCCCCCACTCCACGGCACAAATATAAATAACAGCATTTGTCTATAAAATAGTTCTATGTGCACCTCTGCATAACATCGTATCCTTGTTAACAACTTCAACTTCAACTTTATTTGTTTAAAGTGCCATATCACACCAACCATTGTCCCAAGGCACTTCATAAAGAAAACAAAAAAGAGATATAGTTCAACTTACAAGGATCCCAGGGTCAAACGCCCCCCACAGCATCACAAAGCGCCCCCCTACGGGGGCCCGCCCCACACTTTGAGAGGCACTGCTCTAAACCAAACACAACTTCATTAACCAGAACCAGTATTTCAAATTGTACCCTGGCGACTACATTCCACGCATCTAGGGACTTCCTAAGGTGCATAAGATGGGGGCCCCTCTTAGGCCCCTAATCAGTAGCATCAATTCGGTCACTTACAACATATCTAAACATCTGTCCAATATTTTGTCACCTTTGGCTAACATTTTTGCTGATAAAGTTAAAGGACTGAAACTGGAACCAGATGAGAAAATGGTTTCTTTTGATGTCACTTCCCTTTTTACCTGCATCCCAACATCAGATGCAATTGACATGACCAGAAATACGCCTAGTAGCAGACACCAAGCTAGTTAACAGAACAGCCTTAAGCCCTGACCAGGTTTGCACACTTTTGGAACTAACCATTACCACCACTTTCAATTTAACAATACATTTTACAGAAAAAAACGCGTATGTGCCATAGGGTCTCCAGTATCTCCCATTATAGCCAACCTCTACAGGGAAGAAGTAGAACAAGATGCTCCTCCTACAGTGGCGGTGCACCATCATACTGGTACAGATACATGGATGAAACATGGATCAAAATTAAAACTGTTGAATTGGAACCATTCACAAAACACCTCAATACAATCAATGAGTTCATTAAATTCACCAAGGAAGATGTTGAAGGAGACATGTTGGCCATCCTGGACTGTGCAGGGCACATAAGGGACAGAAACCTTTACATAAAGGTTTACAGGAAACCGACACACACTGATCAATACCTACATTTTGACTCACATCATCTGTTACAACACAAACTGGGGGTGATCAGAACCCTAAACCACAGAGCCAGACCCATCCCTTCACAAGAGGATACCAAGGCTAAGGAGCAAGCCCACATTAGAGGGGCCTTAAGTACTTGTGGCTACCCCAACTGGGCTTTCTCCAAAGCCACTAAAACTACAAAATGTAACAAGTAGGAGAACAAAACAAATGGAATAACCTCATTATTCCATACGTTGGTGGGAACTCTAACTAAGAAGAATCTTTAATGATCACCAAATTCTGGTCTATTTCAAGCCCACCTGCATGCCGCCACATTAGGTTTAAAATCAAACAACTACAACAGAATTGAAGTTCAGACTTTAAGGTTTAATCCAAGGGGTTGAACAAAAATATATGATTAAACGTGTAAGAATTGTTGCTGTTTATATGCAAACTCTCCTCATTCAGGGACTCAAGAGGACAAATAATAAAATGTAAAAGGTAAAATGTTAATTTTCAATATTCAATAATGAGTGCCTGAAGTCTGGAACCCAAGGACATCACCAAATGTTGGGTTTTCTCCTTTGTGATGGATTTCCAGACCTTTATTACAGCTGCTTTCAGTTGTTGCCTGTTTGTGGGTCTTTCTGCCTTAAGTTTTGTCTTGAGCAAGTGAAATGCATGCTCAATTGGGTTGAGATCGGGTGAGTGACTTGGCCATTGCAGAATATTTCACTTTGTTGTTTTAAAAAACTCCTGGGTTGCTTTCGCGGTATGTTTTGGAACATTGTCCATCTGTACCGTGAAGCGCCGTCCAATCAAATTTGCTGCATTCGGCTGAATCTGATCAGAAGGTATATCTCAGTACAATTCTCTCGCGAATGTGCAACCTGTATCCGATTTGTTAGTGACAATATGAACGACACAGACCCGTTTTTTTTCACATGCCACCCAGGTCGCTTCGAGATGTGGTCCTAATTCCGATTCATATCCGTTATTTTCACATGCGACTGCAGTCTGAACGGCTGAGTCGCATTCATGCCACCTGGCCGGTCGTCTTGGACCAATCACAGCGAGACAAACGGCGTCATGTGACTCCAGGGTCTTGGGCTGTTTGTCACCGCAACTGTTCATTCATCTACAGTTTCCATCAGAATTCAGGAAGAGCTGCAGCAGCGACTTAAGAAAAAAATTGGATTTCTGAACAAATCGGATATGGGTCGTTTCAGGGCGCAGTGTGAACCTAGCCTTAGACACCGATGCACCTACTTCCTGGCGAGTGTTCTTCACTTCAGTGGATGTTATGAAGGGGTTTTTCTTCACCATGGAAAGAATTCTCCGATCATCCACCACTGATGTCTTCCGTGGACGTCCAGGCCTTTTTGAGTTCCCAAACTCTCCTTTTTTTTGCTAAATGTACCAAACTGTTGATTTGGCCACTCCTAACGTTTCTGATATCTCTGGGATGGATTTCTTTATTTTGTTTCAGCCTCAGGATAGTCTGTTTCACTTCCATTGAGAGCTCCTTTGAGCGCATGTTTTGCGTTCACATGGACTGCTTCAAAATGCAAACAACACACCTGGATTCAACTCAATACCTTTTAACTGCTTAGTTGATGACAGGTTAATGAGGAATGAGTGCATGCAGCCTTGTTTTGTTTTTTTTACGGCCTTCGGAGCACTTTTACTTTACTTTTACTTTTACTTTTACCTTTAGTCCCTTGAAAAAGAGGCACCTACATATTAAAAAGCTGTAATCCCTGAACCCTTGCTCCAATTTGGATGTGAATACTCTCATTACAGCTGAGGGTCTGCACTTTAAACTGATACTTATTATATACGTGTGTCACTGTCCAAATACTTTTGGGCCTAACTGTATCTCAACCTGGAGAAACCTTCTCTCGACAGAAGAGGAGGACTAAGACACAATCTTTCTTCCACCTATAATGTGGTTTTGAGTTCTCTGCCCAGAAAAATCTCTTGTCATCAGGCCAGGGCTCCATCACAAAGAAGAAAACAATTGATAGCAATACAACCCGCCACAACTCCACACCTCCAACTCAACATATAGCTCATCTGGAACAGGGTGGGGCACAGCCTGTTAACTCACCTCCCTCCTATAGCATTTGTTTTCTACAACAACCCCCCTTTCACAGGTATGCACCCTCTTTAAGGTTGAATACCAGGACTACCCTGTAGTCAGTTAGAACTGAAGAAGCCCCTTGGGTGAGAGGTGAAACTTCTTCAAGAAACCTACTATGTCCAGTTGCCCCCAGAATAACTCATTTTGGATTGAATTACATGGATAATTGAGAATCTACACAGACATCTTTAAACCATACATCATGGCTGGTCTCACAACTGTCCTGTAAACCTTTCCTATAAAATCTGGCTTATTCCTACGCTCCTTACCATTTTCTTCATTCAACAACTACTCAGAGTACTTCCTCCATCTTCCTAGCACACCTTCCTCACTGGTAATGACATGTCCATCCCTGTCCTTAACCAACCTCAACTGTTGTACATCCTTCCCAGATTGATTCCTCTACCTTGCCAATCTGTATAATTCCTTTTGTCCTTTCTTTGTGTCTAACGTCTGATACAACTCTGGATTTGTTGTTTAAGATAATTTAAAATCCTAAAATCAGTCATAAAATCAAATCAATTAGTTTCCATCATGACATGATCAATATGAATGTATTTCTGAAGATTTATTTTATGTAAATGTTTTGAGCTGTAAATTATACATTACTATAAATTAAAATAAAATGCATTATTTTTATCATTAATGTATTCATATGTCTCAAGGCCTGTGAGCCTGATGTGGTTCATCAAGTCATCTTGTATGGACAGTAGGATTACAAGTATTGGCTTTATAATAAAGTTCAAAAGAACTGATTTTATTACCTGATGATTTTTTCCTAGACATGTGATTTTTTTAACTACTAATAATCAGCTGCATAAACATTCATTAATACATCAGTAAATTCTTTCAAAGGGACAATTAGTGTGACGGCCTGATGAAGATGAATGGTTTTTGGGTTGTCTCGTGTGCTCAGTTTACTCTAAATAAAATGTTTTTCTGTGATAATCTGTAATTAAAATTGGGGCAATGCAGATTTCTGCCTCTGAATATCTGTGCAGTGGCTGCGGACGTTGGGTTGCGAATGCAACTCGGACGGGAGCCACTCCAGAGCTGGGACAGTGAATTAAGTTGTGAATTTCTGTGCTACTTTTAGTTACTGCGCTCCATTCTCATGTTACTGCATGTTGGCCAGGACTCGGTCTGTATCTTGACCGAGCTGCTGCCAAACCATGTCTAAGAGGAATTCCCATGCTCACTTGTGGAAAAGACTTTGGTTTCCAGTATCCACTGCTGGGAAACTGTCACAGGAAGACAACCACATCCAACCTGCTGATCTGACTCCATCACTCTCATAGAGCCTTTTTTAAAATTTCTTCTTCTTTTAAAACTCCAGATTTTCAGGTCATCTCTACCTCCAGCCCACAAGGCCACTGCTCCAGGCGTGAATGCCCGCACACATTAGCACAGGTGGACGGATACAGGCATGAGCAGCAGTGGGACCAAAGAGCCGTCCCCCCAGCCCAGCACGGCCCAGTCAGCCTCCGAGCCTCCACGTCGGGGCAGGGGTCGGCCAAGGAAACAGCAGCAGGTACAACTCAAGGACGATGACCCCAATTAAAGTGTGAAATTCAGAACAATTAAGAAGTACACAACACTTTTGGCCAGATTATTGTTAAATGGTGTGTGTATGAAACAATTTCAATAGATGATGAGCTAATGTTAGTCTTGTCTTGGTCTACCTTCAGGAACCTGTTGGACCCCCAACTCCAAAAAGACCTCGAGGACGTCCTAAAGGCAGCACGAACAAAGGCCCAAGAACAAAGGTTTTCATTTGTCTTTGGATCTGTCACCGTTTCTGATAAAGGACAGTGTGTAACTGACTTAGACACTGATTGTATCACTCACCAACACTGATCTGCTTTGCATATTGTTTAGAAACATTTAAAGTATAGAAAAATAGTTTACTGAAAAATAAACCTGAACTTTCTCAGACCATTTTCTGTGGTCTGATCACTTGACCCTGTTCATACACAACATCAGAGACTTTCTAAAGATATGCTTTTTGGGGGTTAGCTTGTTGCTAACCTTTGGAACACATGTGACAAACTGGGTCCACAAAGGCATCAGGTTTTTGTTTAAACCAATCAGCAGCACACCTGACTTGTGTCAATCAACTCTCTCTGTCTCCAGTCAGCTCTAGTGCTAGACAAATTATATATATATAAATATATATATCATAAGTATTACAATCCCAAATAACCTGTGTCACTGCAAAGTAGAGAGGCAATATGTACTGTATTATTTACGAATGTATTAACCCTTCACGAACCCTTTGAGTAGGCAATGAATGGACAATATAAAAAATAATAATCTTTTTTATTCATATGTACAGTTTACTTCTTGTACTACCCTCTATGTATGGATTTTTAATTTATTTTCTGTTTCTTTTTTTCTTAGAATAAAAATTATGAAAATAATATCATGAAATATTATCTAAAGTTATCTTAACCTTATATATATATATATATATATATTTTTTTTTTTTTTGAAAATCCACAATAGACTAAATAATCGACAATGCAAGGCACAATTACCAAGCAGTATTATTGTGATGGCCAACTGTATACATAAAAACGTACACCTAACCTCTGACCTGTCCCCTGTTCTGCATCAGAAAGTAGAGCCTGTCGGGGAGCGACGACCACGTGGGCGACCAAGGAAATGGGTATGGATCAACAGGTGACACAACTGTGCCATTGTGGAGCTCTAGGTCCACATGTAATGACTGACGAGATTTTTTCTCTCTTTCTGCAGCCTCAGAAAGTGATTCAGGAAGTATCAGAGGAGCAGCAGGTGAGAAAAGAAAATTTTTGTTTTTTAATTTAGAAAAAAAAAATGAACTGCTAAGTTCTCTGAGTGAGCTTCACACAGAGAAATATGAAATGTTTGTTTTTTAACAACTGTCATTTTTCATTGTTGCATTTTCCTCTGTATTATCCAGAGCATAAGTCCCATATTTTTATTTATTTTTGGGCCATCATTCTGTGGCTTGTTTTCACACTAACAGCTGCTTGACCTGGGCAAACTAAGGCTCGGGGGCGGAATGTGGTCCATTGAGCTTCTTTATCTTCTTTAGCCGACGTTTTTCCCTTTCAGTGCCAGCATTTCCCGAATAGACAGTATAGTATAGGCTGAAAGCATTCCAGCTCATTTATTTTCAGCTCAGACCAAATTTTCATGTATCTGCTCCCATTTTAGCCATCTCAGCCGTTGTGTCAAAATCAATACCCAATGTGGCCCATGGATCAACCCCCTGCGCTAAAAGACAGACTTGCTAGTGCGATTTATTTTCTGGAAATTTTCTTACCTTTTTATAAGCACCGATGTGTTTTGAATATTAAATGTAGCATGTCACTCTTGTGAAGTGAAACCGATGCTGCTTTGACACTTTTGAACCCACGGTTCGTTATGCTTCCTGATAGTAAAGACAACGTTGTCTACTGGTGGAACTGTAGGTCAGTCGTCCTGAATTACCTTCAAACATCCCTCAGTGACATCCACTCTCTGTGAATGTCTTTCACCACCGAAGCAGGACCAGTCCCTGCCCCGCCCCCTCCCTTTTTATCACCTCAGCAGTTGTTCAGGAAGGTGGAGATGCTTCAAGAACTGAAACTGTTGAGACAGACACACACACGTGAAGGGGAAGAATGAGTCAATCTGGAGGGGAGGCGGTTGAGCTAACTGTTGTCTGTTTCCTAACATAACTGTCTTCCATCCAGTTCTTGTTCTGACAGCCAGCTGGAGGCACGGCTCTGCTCACAGTCACTCCGTCTACACTCATTCCTGTATCTGTATCTGGCTGTTTTTTGTGTGCATTGAGTCAGCAGACGTTTACTGGGTCAGACAATAAAAAACCGTCCTGCTGTTGTGCTGTTTCAGGGCTCGGTGGAGCAGGAGAGGCCAGAGGAGGCAGGGCCTGCATCATCTCAGGTTGAAGAAGAGGAGGATTTGGAGTAGACAGGACTTCTCGTCCTACCTCATAGTTTGTCCTCAAGAAGGAAGAGGCGCAAACCAACTCGTGATGAGGATTCAAGAACACACTCACAAACACACAAACAATGTCACGCACAAGTGCCCTAAGTGTTGGTTTAAGGGTGAAAAGTGGATCAATGAGTTTAAGTTTTAATCATTTGATGATAAACTACGCCACAGTTTGTTCACACTGCAACTGACTGGCCTAGTCACATAAGAGATGTTTGATATTAACTGGATATAATCCAAACACTTCATTCACACTATATTCTGGCATTGTTATGCAGCTAGTTGCCCAAAACCAGAGGTAAACCTTTTAGTATGAATTGTACAATTTTAACAAATTCGGTCAAATCCAGGCATTGTGTTATCGGATAACAATCTTATTGATATTTATATTTGCATTTAGGCATTCAGCAGATGCTTTTATCTTAAGCAACTTCCAGAGAGAGAGTCACATGATAAATTTTGTTGCTGGTTTAGCACACAAGAAAGGGTATGTCAATGGAGCACAGGACAGATTCACAGGCTGATAAGAGGGCAAGGATGCTGATGGGAAACAATCAAACATTGTTTCTTCGGCAGTTCTTCCTGTGTTGCGGGACTGAGATGTGTATGTTAAGAAGATTTTATGGTAAAAATGTGCGCTCAAGTCATAGTTATAGTCCAAAATGAATGATCCAACATCAGTGGCCGATTCCTTTATGTTCAATTTAATTTGCTCCTGTAGCGTTCAGGTGGTTTCCATGAAGTGCATTCCTTTCCTTCACTGCAGTAGGTGAGTTGAGTCGTCAGAAAAAAAAATAATAATTTTGATATCATTTTGGAGTTTTTGGTTTTATTAGTGTATATGTAAATGTAGATACAGAGTTCCCTCTCTGTGTTGCGGTTCTTTTGCACACTAAGTTCAGTGCCATTTAAAAAAAAAAAAATCTCAAAACTAAATTTTCATAATTCACGTCAAGGTAGCCTTGTTTACTTAAACCAGATCCTATGAAGCATGCTATTGGCTAATACAGTGTGTACAGTTTGTTCTTCTCTCTGATTGGCTCAGCCATCATAGCATCTCTCCTCATCTTCCCTTGTCTGTCTATTGGGGGGACATTCCGATATATACAGTATATATACGGAAACAATCTACGAACTCTTACGCCACTATGTTAAGAGATTTATTAAGATCTATTTGAAATAGTACTGGGTCTTGGTAAAGAAAAACTGCGATAGGAGAGGGATCACTGTGTGTATGTATATTAAATATATATATGTATATATATATATATATATATATATATATATATATATACATACGTGTGTGTATATGTCATGTAGTCTGTCATTTGACCACACTCAGGATTTCACTGACAGTGCTTTCTACGCTCAGGTACAGAACTATTCAGGAATATATGTCATGGGTCGACTCAGTCAAAATAATTGTTGCTTGTTGTGAGTTTCTGATCTGTTTTTTACATTTACGGTGAATACAACTTGACACATAGACCTCAGATTTTCTCAGTCATTAACCTCTCATTCTACCTCAATGACACACATCAGTCCAATGTCACAGTGATCCTTCACTCCCTCAGCAGTGACACACACACAAAACTGCCACCCAGACTGTAGTTTACAACAACCTGATTAAATACCACCTCTAGCTTATAAATATATATTTTTTGATAAATTCCCTGTTTTTTAACCTTTCCCTACAGATCCATACACACAGTAAAAGAAAGTCTGAGATTCTCAGACACACAACAGTATGTTGTATGTGTTCTATTAAGCTAGGCTAACATCAGGAGAGACAGAAAAAAAATTGTCATTTTGATTATTATTAGGGACGGTCGAGATTAACTTTGCTGATATTGTCTACTGAACACTTTACCATTGTGATGTCACCCGATGTTTACCTGTACAAACCACTGTTTGAAATGCACTGGCATTTTGCAGACAAAAAAAACTGCAGTGCTGCCACAAAGTGACTTTCACTCACTCATACAGCTCTTTTTTTCCAAAATTAATTTTAGAGTCCACATTATTTGGCAAAACCCAGAAATTGTGTTAACATGTTTACATTATTAGAGGGAAATCCAACAGCATTTCTTAGAGATATGTGTTTATGCTAATATCCAGCCAAAAATATTGATTGATACTGATATTAGTGTGATTATTCAGCGGGTAGTGGTGCCCTGATAGTTAGGAACAGATTGGGTTTCGTGGGGTTCCAGGTTCGAACCCAGTGCCAAGTCACCACTGAGGTGCACAGAGCATGACATTGTCCCCACTGACTGCTCCCCAGGTGCTCAAAGCTGCCCTCTTTGTGATGCCTTAAACGCAGAATTCACATTTCTTTGTGCATTGGTGTGTATCACAATGGCAAGGAGTTTTCTTTTCTTCCTTCCTAATGCCAGGCCAACATGGGACGGCCAATATTATAGTACATATTTAGCTAAAATATTTCTTTTTAATTGTTAAATGCTCTCCGACAGATGATAGCTGAGTTTTGATTTAAGTCTTCATGGAGGATTTGTTCAGTTCATTTTATTTTTTTTTTAATTTGTGCCTTAGCCTTCAGTCAATAAATACAGTTATTATCTGTGTGTGTGTGTATGTGTGTGTGTGTATGTGTGTGTGTAGATCCTCAGCAGTGTCACTGTGACTGTCTGTTGTATTCAGGCCCTGGACTACATATCACCTCTTCATTGCTATGACCTGACTTGAATTATCCGTCATTTACTGTATATAAATATATATATATATATTAAAATAAATATAGCTAGTCTTATTTTTATCACTGATAACGACTATGGTTAGCGCTGTATCCCAGTAACTTCCTCCACTACAGAAGAGTAGAGGAAGTCCAGGTCCTGTTTCCCAGTTCAGCTCTGTTGACTAGACCTTTTTTTGTTGATCTTTTGTTGTTCATCCTCTGGAGTACCTCTGTAGAACTAACCAGCTGGGGGCGCCTCTGAGAACCCAATTAGACCTCCAGGCTGCGTTAACAAAACCTTGAACTAGACTGTTCTGATCCAGACTGTCGCAGTCCACTCTTCAGGCACTTAATAAGTCAGAAACTCAACATTGGCTTGAAGTTGGACCGTAAACTGACGACTGAAGATGTTGTTTTCACAGCAATCCAGTATTTGCTCTCTGTCTGGGGTCAATGTCTCCGTGTGATCTTATTGGTAGAGGTAGAGTTCCATCCAGTACTTGATCCGTTTTCAACCCTAAAAGAGTTGAAGTTTAACTTGAGAAAACCTGTTTTTATTACTTACTTTTGTAGTGATGTTATTGTTGTGTCGTGATCCACTCTGAAACTGAACTCACCAACCTGTGATTTTTTTTTTGTTAAGATTCTTTACCATGTGATTTGTTTTGTTTTTCTCCTTCTTTATCGCGTATCAATAAAATATCACAACAACAACTTACTGTTTCCTTTTTTTTTTTGATGAAAACTGTGCATGGTTCAAACGGTTTAATATTCACAGAGAAAATTAGTACCCTGGTGGGTGACAGTGGAAGTGGGGAGAACAATAATAACAGTAATAACACAGGAAGTTTTCAAGTTTAAAGAAAAATAACTTTACAGACCCAACACTTAAACAACAGAGACACAGTTTGATTATCAGAAGAGTGCAGCACGCTGCAACGTCAACAATATACAGTGTTTAATCTTTGTGTTTTTCCTCTTTACAGGTAGAGCTTCTACCTTCCATATTCATGACTAACCGTAGATTGGTTCAAGTTCATGTCCAGTCCTTCCTGTGTCTCAGTGAGACAAATGTCCCTGTAAACTCAATTGTAAGACTCTGATAAAGCCGCTATGCGTTGAGTGCTTTGGCCACATCTGTGAAGACCAGACGACTGGGCCGTTGGGTGGTTCCTTGGGAAGTGGTGAGAGTCTGCAGGACACAAGGGAGAAAATACTGAGTAATGGTTAGTTAACCATTAAACTATTGGTAAAAAAAACAAGCAAGGAAACACATTTTTTTACTGTCTTAACATAGATTTCTGCTGCAGGTATGCTATGCTATGGGTATGCTAAGATGGTCGAGAACAGGAGACAACTGAAATTAGACAGAGACCTATTCAGGCAAACTAAGCAACATACATTATAGTTGAGAAGTATAACAGGATAAAGGATAGAATATCATTTTCTACAGTGTTTTAGTTGGACTGAAATTGAGGTCTGAGAATAGGGAAAGGTTAATGGAGGAGAATACTGATACTTTACCAAGGACTGACCCTGAGGCCGTGTGAAAACTTTGAGAAACGAAAAAAAAAAAAAAAAAGAGCAATTATGAGTAAATTAATTCATCCAGACTTCAGAAAACAGTAAACATGCAGTGAGAACTGAACCCAGATATAAAAAAGAACTGTCATTGTTTTTACTGACAATTGTTATTTAACAAAAATAAACAAATAAAAATAAAAGCCCAAAAAGACAAAAGTCAGGCATTTTGTTATCTAATTTTCATTCTTCTTCTCCTTTCGGCTTGTTTTTTTTTTTCAGGGGTTCCCACAGCATTTCAACAATTTCCATCTCTCCCTGTTCTCTGTATCTCCAGCTCTAACTTCAACCACCTCCATGTCCTCTTTCACTGCATCCATAAATCTCCACTTTGGCCTTCCTCTTTGTCTGCTACCTGGTAGCTCCATCTCTCGCATTCTTCTACCAATATAACCACTGTCCCTCCTCTAAACATGTCCAAACCATCTCAATCTGGCTTCTCTACCTTTTTCTCCAAACATTCCTGTCTGTGTTCTCCCCCTTATCCCCTCATTCCTAATCCTGCCCTTCCTAGTCACCCCTAAAGAGAACCTCTGCATCTTTAACTCTGCCACCTCCACCTCCTGTCTCCTACCTATTGCTAGTGTCTTTAAACTGTACATCATGGCTGGACTCACTACTATCCTGTGAACTGTTCTCTTCACCTTAGCTGACACTCTTTATCACAAATCACTCCAGAGACCTTTCTCCACTTGTTCCACCCTGCCTGTACTCTATTCTTCACCTCTCTTCCACAGTCTCCACTGTTCTGAACAGTTGATCCTAAGTATCTAAACTCCTGCACCTTCACCACCTCTGTTCCTTGTAACCTCACCATTCCACTGTTCTCCCTTTCATTCAAACAAATATACTCTGTCTTGCCAGGACTGACCTTCATTCCTCTTCTCTCCAGTGCAAACTCCACCTCTCTAGGTTCTCTTCTAGTTGCTGTCTACTCTCACTGCAGATCACAATGTCATCTGCAAACATTATCGTCCAAGGAGACTCCTGTCTGACCTCCTCTGTCAATCTGTCCATCACCAGAGCAAACAAAAAGGGGCTCAGGGCTGATTCTTGATAAAGTGTCCACCTCCATCTTAAAGTCCTCTGTCCTTCCAACAGCACACCTCACCACTGTTCTCATACATATCCTGCACCAGACTAACATACTTCTCTGACACTCCTGACTTCCTCATACAATACCACAATCTCTACCTTGGCACCCTGTCATAGGCCTTTTTTAAATCTACAAAAACACAATGCAGCTCCTTTTGACCCTCTCTGTACTTCTCCATCAACATCCTCAAGGCAAATATTATATCTGTGGTACTCTTTCTCAGCAGAAAACCATACTGTTGTACCACTTTCCTCAACCTAGCCTCAACTACTCTTTCCCAAATCTTCATGGTATGGCTCATCAACTTTATCCCTGTGTAGTTGCTCCAACTCTGCACTTTTTGTAAATTGGCCCAAGAACACTTCTTGTAAATTGGCACAAGAACACTTTTCCTCCACTCCTCAGGCATCTTGACTGTCTCTAAAATTCTATTGAAGAGCTGATTGAGGAAATTTAACGCTACTTCCCCTAAGCACTTCCATACCTCCACAGGTATGTCATCGAGACCAACTGCCTTTCCACTCTTCATTCTCTTCAAGAGCTTTTCTAACTTCATCCTTTCTAATCTGATCTACCTTCTCCCTGGTAAAATCTGGCTCCTCAAAACATTTTCCTCATTCAACAACTCCTCAATGTACTCCGTCCATCTTGCTAGCACACCTTCCTCACTGGTAATGACATTTTCCATCTCTGTCCTTGATCGACCTCACCTGCTGCACATCCTTCTCAGATTGATTTCTCTGCCTTTCCAATCCGTATAACATCTTTTTCTCCTTCCTTAGTGTGTAACCTCTTATACAACTCCTTATTTTCCTTTTGTTTGGCCCTGGCAACTTCGCTCTTCACCTCCCTTGTCCTCTCTCTGTACTCTAGTCCAGGTGTCGGCAACCCGCCGCTCTAGAGCCGCATGCGGCTCTTTAGCACATCCCAGTGGTTCAATGGAGATTTTTTTAAAGACGTGCAAAAATAGAAAAAGACTGAAAGGGCATCAAAATGGCCCAAAAATGGCCCTAGAGTTAATTTTAACCTTTTTTCATGTTTTATAAAATAAACAATATTTCCATCCGTTACCTCTATTTTTTCTCTTTAAATACATATTAATATTAATTAATGTAATTTGTTTTATTTTAATAATTGCAGGCTGCGTTTTAACTGCAAACTGTGAGTAGTTGTTCCACTCTGTGGCCCAGACAATGGGGAAAGAGAAGAGTTGTATTATCATTGAGGTTGAAAAAGAACTGCATTTAATTTCCATACTAAGGTCTGAAATTACAGGAGGCCTTTATTGCCCATCCATTTTGTCTTTTTTTTCTTGAACACACAAAATAAAAAATGACACCAAAAATCTGTATATCTATTGCTTGTATTATCTTTGATTTAATCGGGGCAACAAAACATAATACTTTTTTTTTATGTTTTGCGGCTCCAGACAGGTATGGTTTCTGTTTTTTGGTGTTGCCAATGACTGCTCTAGTCTATTTTCCTCTGTTCTGTCACTATAACATCTCTCTTTTGCTAATCTATTTTTCTGAACACTCTCCTGAACCTCATCATTCCACCACCAGGTCTCGTAGTCTTCCTTTCTCTGCCTAGAAGACACACCTAGCACCTTCCTACCCGTCTCCCTAATGACTCTAGCTGTGGTGTCCTGATCATCGGGAAAATCCCCACCACTGCCCAGAACTGCCCTCAATTCCTTTCTGAAGTCTTCACAACATTCCTCTTTCCTTAACTTCCACCACTTGATGCTCTGTCCATTTTCAGCTTGTACACTACAATCCTATGCTTTTTGGCTACACTCTCACTTGCCACCACCTTAAAATCACTAATCTTCCTCAGATTACCTCTTTTTCACAGAATAAAATCTACCTAACAGGTAGATTTTTGCAAATGCCTGTCCTTACAAATTCCTATCCCTAACTCCAAACCGCCCCATCACTTCCTCATCCCCTCTGTAACCTTCTCCTACGTGGCCATTGAAATCTACTCCAATCACCACTCTCTCTCCCCTGGGGATGCTCTCTACAACCAAATCCAGCTCATTCCAAAACTTCTCCTTTTCTCTTACCTGTGGAGCATACCCACTGACAACATTCACCATCACTCCTTCTATTTCTACCTTTACACACATCAAACTATCTGATACTCGTTTCACATCCACCACAATCCTTGCACACTCTTACCTGATGATCACCCCTACTCCAATTCTCGTCCCATCTGATCCATGGTAAAATAACTTAAACCTCCTCTAATATTTCTAGCCCTGCTGTCCTTGCACTTGGTCTCTTGCACACATAACACATCCACTCTTCTTCTCTCCATCATCAGCTAGCTCTCTACCTTTCCAGTCCAACTCTTCTAACCATCCTCTTTTCTCTTTTTGCCTTAATAAATTGGCCTCCTCTTCTACTTTCGACCAGTAGTCCAATTTCCAACAGTACCCTGCAGGTTAACAGCACTGTTGGCGGTCATTGTTAACCCAGGCCCTGACCGATCTGGTATGGAAATCTTTTTGTTGTCTCACATGTTTGATTTGGCCAAAGTTTTACGCCGGATGCCCTCCCTGACACAAACACTCACCATTAATCCAAGCTTGGGACTGGCACTAAAAAAATACTGGTTTGTGCTCCCTAGTGGCTGGTTTGTTATCTAATTTTCATTACACTTTTTAAGTAGATATTCATATACAGTAGTGCCTGAGCTTTCAAACTTAATCCGTTCCAGGTTGGTGGTCGAGGTCTGATTTGGTCGAGGTCTGAATTAATTTTTCCCATACGAAATAATTCAGTAAAAAGCTGCACTGGTCGTAGGTCTGTTCGTGTTAAATTCTGAATGAGAAAGATCGCGGTGTGGCTTGACTCGGCATTCAGTCGGAAATTCAGTCGAAAGTGAAGGCAAATTTTTTTTGAAAATTTTGGTCAAGGCTCGAGGGCTGAGGCGTTCAAAAGCTGAGGTACCACTGTATATATAATATACAGTACTGTATATGGTCATTCTTGTACGTTTTTCCAAACGTAAATTTACTAACTAAATAAATAAATCTTTGTTTCATCCGATGAGAGAGCCAGTTTTTGGTGGAGTAGGTCTTTTGTTGTTTTGTTGTCATTGTTTGGAAACAGTTTGACGTCCCCTCTACTGTCAGTAAACATCAGTCCACTCTTTAGGAGGGACTGATGTCATCATCACTACCTTGCTGTTTCGGCCTGGGAGGCTGCTGTCCCGACCATGGTCCAGTAATTCCTGTTCTAGGAGATCATCTTGTTCTTCGCCTGGGTCAAAGTTGTACATGGGCATGAGCTGATGCCTCAACTTCTCCAGCCTACAGACAGAACAAAAGACAAACAAGACAACAGATAGGACGACAGTCAGGAAGACAGATGGGACAAAAGATAGACAGGACAATATAAGGGATGATAAAGAGGGCAACAGATAGGAAAACAGACCGGACGACAGATGGGAAAACAGACGAGGCAATGGACAGGACGACAGATAGAACGATATAGAGGACAACAGACAGAACGACAGACCGGATGATAGATGGGACAACGGATGAGATGACAAAGAGGATTAAAGACAGAACAACAGACAAAATAACAGAATGACAGACAGAACAACAGACAAGACAGTGGATGGGATGACAGACAGGACGACAGACTGGCAGACAGATGGGATGACAGACAGGATGACAGATGGAATGACACACAGAATGGCAGATGGGATGATTGACAGGACAACAAACAAGACAACAGACAGGAGGCAATTGTAGGTCAGCAACATCCACCTCATGTATATTTTCATCAGTAACTGAGTCTTTGGAACACTTGTGAACATGTGTTTTCCGCCTTGTTTTTCTGAGGTAACAGCCAATAACTCACCGCTTCCTCTTGCGAATGTACAGCATCTGGAAAAACAGAGAAACGAAATAAATGATTTAAAAAATGATAACAACAATGATCTGTGAGAAAGTCAGCTGTGAAGTCTGACATCAAAGGTTCCTTACTATAACCACAGCCAGACCGATGAGGGTGAGGATCCCGAAGGGAACCAGAACCATTCCCACTCCAGATCCCTCGATCATCACCTCAGGGAACGTCGTGGCGTTCAGAAGACTTTCATTTGTTCTAATGCTCACAGTCATTAATGTCGACGTGGAGGGGGGGCTGGTGTCTGTAGAGAAGAATGGGACGGTGGTGGTGGTGGTGGTCTGGGCCAATGCTGAGACCAGATTGCTCGGTTTCAGAGCCGCGGTCGCAGCCATGGCCGAGGTCACATCTGTCAACTAGGTGTCTGTGATAATATCCTTATGGTGATCAGGTGGTTTAAACTCTGGTTCCCTTCCTAGAGGACATAGAGTTCCAGTGGTGGTACAGAGATGAAGTGGTCTTTAAGGCCGGGTCAGGTCAGGTTGAGGAAAAATAGAAAAAAAACAGAGTTGTCACTTCTGGCCCCAACCCAGGTGGCTGTACCAGGGCTGCAGTCTTGTGGCCTGGATGTGGTCAGAACTGTAGGAGGCAGAGCAGGAAACACGATAACATATGGAGGAAAACCAACCATGCAAACTCTAAGGATCAGTGCGGGGAAATGTCAGAATCTAACATTCACACAGGTTACATAAATACCCACAACATTCATCAGTTGGTACCAGTTCCTTCCACAACGGAACACACAAAGACAGTCCCAGGAGAAAAAAAAAACAGCTTAACCTCAGAGGTTGATTTTTTTTAACAGACTACACATTCTTGGTTTTTATTTAGTTTTTTTTATCAGAGGAAAAACCATCGTTTTTACTATTATCACTAAAATGATACCATCGAGCAAACGACATCCTTAGAAACTAATTTTTCCATATTTTCTGTGTGACATGATGATACCAACAAACCCACTGGCCAGTGCCGTTCCACAGCCCAGGGGTTGGCGACCGCTGTTTTAAAGAACATTTTACAGCTAAGGGGGGAGGCATTAAGACAGACTCCCAATCCATTCCTCTGTCCTCGCAGCCTCCTGTCTGCTCAGGCTCTTAATGAGGACCATGTGAAGCTGAGGCAGCGGACCAGGCAAAGACAAAGGCTGATTCAGGCTGAGCCCTCTGCTCTGCTCTGGTCTGCTCCATAATTACTTCACTGATGCACAACTGTTTCTCATCTGGTGTGTCAATGATGACTAACATCCAAAGGGTCTGGTTCTGAGCCCAGCTCCACCAGACCAGACCAGTCAGCTTAGATTTTGTTCCACCTTTTCTTCCTGTCTGTGACCCTCAAACCAGAGATTGAACCCACCTTAACTTGTGTCATGCATGGCCTCAGATGTTAGCTGCTGCAGCAGGATCGAGGGGGCGGGGCTGGTGAGGAGAGAGGGGGGTAACCTAGAGTAAGGAAGAAGCATCATTACCTCCACCTCCTCCCGTTTTGCGTCTTCCCCCTTCAGTACTGTTCAGGCGGTGTATTTGTACAAAAACAGGCCGTTCATGAGAGAATCATCCTCCGCAGCTTATCCTCCTCTTCGGTCTTCACCTTGTCCTCTCCTGTGGGCTACTCTGTGGATGCTGCACACAGGAATCAGTGGAGCTCACTCCTCCTTTTTCCTTCTTCGTCCTCCTACCTCCCTCCTCTCTCCGGCAATTGGTCAGGAGTCTTTCAGCAGATGAATGTGGTTGGCTTTCCCTGCTGTCTATTTGGATTTGCAAGGATAAAATGGGATTTAGTGGCTCTGCACAGCAGATGCTGTCAGAGCTGTGAGTGCATCCGGGTGGAAGGTCTGACGACGTTAACCCTTCCCGGTTTCTCCGACCCTCGAGGAGTCGGGAGAAAATAAACACATTTAGAATAAAATGGTTGGAAACTGCATTTTTAATTTGCAAACAGAAAAAGGTCAGAGTGGAAAACAGAAGGATCGAAGACAGAGCCGGTCAGGTCGGAACCACATTATACGATATGGACTGGTTTGATATTTCAGTTTTCAGCTCATTTTGAACAGGTTCCCCGTCATCATGGCCACAAATTCTGGAAGATGAAATAAATAATGGAGATAATTATAATGATGATAATAACAATAATAATATAATAATAATAACAATAATGAAAATGAGAATGTAATGATAAAATAATAATGATAATACTTATTAGTCTTACAGATTACGACAGATAGCCAGTGTTACTTTAAAAAAGTAATGTGTTACTTTACTAGTTACTGCTCTGAAAAAGTAACTAGTTACGTTACCAGTGACTAAATTATAAAAGTAACTAGTTACTTTTTTTTAAATAATAATAATACAAACACATTTAAAAAGTTTTGTGTTGTGTTCTGCAGCAACTATCATAATGAAATGTAGTGGTACAATATATACAAAATAGATGTTTTGACATTTTGACAGGCATCTTTATGGTAACCTCAACTTGTCACTTGCCATCAAACCAGGTAGTGCACAAAAAATGTCATAAAGGTAAACAACAACATAGCAGTGCCAAAATAACTTTATAAAATTATTACATTCTTATAGCAATGTAAAGTTACCAATCCGATTCTGGCAAAACAACTGCACTCTTTTGGCAGTGCAACAACAACTTAACAACAACACTCTACTGGCAGTGTAGCGTTGGTGTGTGCTGCTGTACCACATTGTGTGTGATACTGTAATTCCCTATAAGGCAAGAAAACCCGCCCAGGTCTCTTCTCCTCTCTCTGATTGGCTTAGCCTGAAACGTCAACCTATGTCAACCCATCATTACTCCTTTTCAACGCAATGGTTCAGTTAGTGTGCCCGGCCGTCTTTCACTCATGACTGAGAGAGTTACCACACACACACTAACAGGCAGCAGACATGTGAGCTCCGCCCTTTTACAGCACAGTAACAATGATGGCATTATTGAATGGGAAAGGTAATGCATATATTATTAGTTACCGAGAAAAGTAGTTTTGTTACGTATCGGCGTTACAAGTAACGCGTCAGTCCCCACATTGCAGATAGCCAACCTCATCATATACTGTTTATATTCATATAAAGATATGTGAATATTAACCTTCGTAGTCGATGGTTCCGTCTCCGTCTCTGTCTGCTTCCTTCATCATCTGCTCAGCTTCAGTCTCGTTGAGTGGTTCTCCTGCATTCATCAGGACATACCTGGAAGAAAAAGAAAAAGCACGTGGCAGAGGTAATGACTGAAGGTGAACTTTACTCCTGTCTACTCAGACTAAGGAGGCTCTTACTTCAGTGTGTTCCACTCGATGTATCCCTTGGCCTCTTTATCGAAGACCTTAAATGCTGCCCTCAGTTCAGTGTCTTGGTTCTTGGTTCTTTCATGATACAGAGCCATCAGAGCCAGGAAGCTGTCGCAGTTAAAGACCCCTCTGTCTGAAAGGCAGAATTATTTAATAAATAATATTAAGATCATATATTACTATTCTACAAAGGTTTTAAAAAGCTGTCTCATTTGTAAGTAATCTCCATCTGCAAAGAGTAAGAAATGTTATTATTCTAATTCTTTAATAGTAACTTAAAAAAGCTTAAAAATATTGATTACTTAGCTGTTAAAATGATAATAATGCATCCTAAATAATTCTATAAACCACTCAGTTAATAATCAGTTCGTTATTTAATTTTTCACCCATCATTCAGCACAATGTAAAACACTGCCATCTAGTGTTCACTATATGTCAGTTTGATAATCTGGATTCAGTACATAAATCCTGTATTTTAGAATATAACGCCTGTTTGGATTTGCTTCCTCTAATATTATATATATATATATATATATATTACTATTCTACAAAGGTTTTAAAAAGCTGTCTCATTTGTAAGTAATCTCCATCTGCAAAGAGTAAGAAATGTTATTATTCTAATTCTTTAATAGTAACTTAAAAAAAGCTTAAAAATATTGATTACTTAGCTGTTAAAATGATAATAATGCATCCAAAATAATTCTATAAACCACTCAGTTAATAATCAGTTCGTTATTTAATTTTTCACCCATCATTCAGCACAATGTAAAACACTGCCATCTAGTGTTCACTATATGACAGTTTGATAATCTGGATTCAGTACATAAATCCTGTATTTTAGAATATAACGCCTGTTTGGATTTGCTTCCTCTAATATTGGCATTTCTATTTATTGAAATTAATTTACAACTAAAACCTTCACCTTGATGAGAAAAACACATGTTTCTCTCATCCTCTGTGTTGGATGAAACATCTATCCGAGATTTTGAAACGCTTGGACTCACCATTCTTGTCTACGTCCTTGGCCATCTGGCTGAGCTCTCTCTTTGTCGGATTGATTCCCATCAAACTCATCAGACGCTCCAGCTCCAGCGTCTTCACGTCTCCATTTCCTTCTTCGTCAAACATTTCAAAAACCCCTCTGTACTCTGTGATCTGTTCCTGTGTTAACTTGCTGGCCTGAAACATTAAATAAAGGATAATTTGAAAAGTAGAAACAATAAAGGTAGAATCAGAATAAAAATGTACAAAATTTTAACAGAAGATAAACGATTAAGTTGAATAAAATTTAAACACAATAAAAAAGGAATGAACATTCTAAGAGAAGGTAAAAGATAAAATTGAATAAAATTAAACACAACAAGCAGTAATGGAATTACAAAAGTTAAAAACTGAAGTAAAATAGAAGCAGTGCATAAGGGTTATGAAAAATGTCATAATCTACTATCTATGATTGAATGGTGAGTTAATATACAGTTGTAACAGTTGAAGTGAGGAATGAATGTGGTCGTATATATCTTGTATCTCTTTCCCCCTTCTCCTCCTTTGGTGTTGTTCCCTTTTTTACAAAGTAAATCATCCTCCCTCTTGGTCTATCTGTCCTCTACTTTGACTCCAACTTCCGCCATGTTGTCTGTCTCTGCATCCATCTATCTCCTCTTTTACTTCTACCTGGTAGATCCATCTCAAGGTTCATTCTTCTACAAATGCATCCATTCTCACTCCTCTGTACAAACAACCTCGAACTGGTTTCTCTAGCTCTTGCCCCAAAACCTACTGTCTGTGATGCCCCTCTAATGATCTCATTCCTGATCCTGTCCATCCTTGTATATCCTAAAGAGAATCTTTGCAACGTTAACTGCCACCTCCACCGCTGCCTTCTGTCTTCTGCCATAACACTCACATAGATACTCACCATCTTGGATGTTTGTTCAGACTGAAGAGTCCAGGACTGAGGCAGCAATTACTGTGGAGGGGAAGAAACAGTTCCTTTCGTAATATTGACTCTAACACAGACCCCCATCAGAGTTCAGATATGTCTCTTCACAACCTTTTATGGCACTTGTGTGGAATCATCTGGACACCAATCAGTACCAGCAAACATTCAGCACCAGTCTGTGGTCATTAATTCCGGATTGTGCTATTCCTGGTCTTCAGAAAAAAACTGTATTCCTGCTGACCTCAGTATGGAGTCCACGTGGGGATGCTAATCTGTTTGCAGTCATCTGTTAGCAGGTGCTGTGGTGGTCCCGGGTGACGTTTGTGAGAGAAGACGACCAAAATGGGAAGTACAAGAAGTTATTTCTACAGCCGCAATGGGCAATCAGGGAATTTAACGATTTGAAGTTGAATCAGTGAGTTATAACAAGGCTTAAGCTTATGTTTATATTTGTGTAAGGTCAGGGTGAGGGACGGAGAACTGACTGATGTATAAACTGTATAAACTGTCAGCTGTAGACACTTACTAGACCCCAGACTATATCATTAAATTTTCCTGTTAAACTTAATGTCATGCCTTGTACATATTTGCCCACATTGCATTGTATACATATATGTAACGCAATGAATATGAATATATTATGGGTGTGAATCCATTCACATAACGATCCGATTAATTTCAATATTTACAGGCTACAATCCGATTCAGGAACGATTCTGGTAAAATAGTACACTATACTACTACACTATACAGCTGCCAGTCTTTATTAGTTTTAGTTTAGTTTATTTAAAAGGGGAAAATACAATTTCATAAATATATGATTACACATGATTAAAAAGGAAAGAATTACCCAAAGGCTACGTGTTAATGCAGGTTCTCAGCGATCCAGGTCATGGTCAAGGTAAAAGGGTTTAGTTAGGCAACTGGACATTCAGGTTTTTGGAAAACGTTTCACCTCTAATCCAAGAGGCTTCTTCAGTTCTAACTGTTGTTATTGGGGAGTAACAAAAGTTATATCCTGTGAGTGACGAGGAAGGGGTGTTTCAAGTCCCTCCTGTTGGGTGGACCTGGGGATACCTGTGAAGTGTGATACCAGTCATTGGGTGGGTATTGATGGGTCGTTACCGTCATTGTTGGAGTGGTTATGGTCACACGGCTCGTTAATATGCCAAACTGGTTGATGAGAGTGGAATCTTTTGGGTATTGTTCCCAAAAGGGCTTTGTAGGTGGGTGAGAGGTTATGTCTCAAACCACCAACTCTGTTGAGGGATGGTTTTTCCAGGTGGATAAAAATGGCTTCTTTAACACCTCTCTCAAACCATCTGTCTTCTCTGACCAAGATCTGAATATCTTGGTCCTTAAAAGAGTGGTTTGTGGCCTTTAAGTGTAAGTGAACGGCTGAGTCCTGACCTGAGATGTTCTATGTTGGGCCATGCGTCTGTGTAAGAAAGGCCCATTTGGGATAACCACAGTTCTTAAGGGATGTCTTCACGTGTGCTTGTTCCCCCATCTTACCTCTATTTGTGGTATGGATGGTGTCTGCCCGTGACTGGGGAGTTCGGATAACCACCGGTTTGTGTTCAAGTGGGTGGTGAGAGTCAAAACGGAGGTACTAGTCAGTGTAGGTTGGTTTCCTGTAAACTTCTATGTTGAGATGTCTGTCTTCCCTGATGTGGACTCCACAGTCCAAAAAAGCAAGGCTGTTGTCCTTGACGTCTTCTCTGGTGAACTTGATGTTTTTATCCACTGAGTTAATGTGGTCAGTGAAGCTGTCAATCTCCTGGACTTTGATTTTGACCCAGGTGTCATCTACATAGCGAAACCAATGACTTGGAGCTGTTCCCATGTATGAGAGCAGAGCCTGTGTTTCCACATTCTCCATGTAGAGGTTTGCCCCTATTGGAGACACCGGGGAGCCCATAGCACATCCATGTTTCGTCTGTGAAATGAATCATTAAACTGGAAATATGTAGTAGTGAGGCAGAAATCTAGAAGGGTGCAGATGTGGCCTACTGTCAGTTTGGTCCTTACTGAAAGTGTGCAGTCTTGTAGAAGGCATATCATGACTGTTGCTACTGCTTCTGTGGTCGGGATGCATGTGAAAAATAAAGTGACATCATAAGATACCATGGTCTCATCAGCATCCAATTTGATGTTTCTTGCCTTGTTTGCGAATTCATGCGAGTTGTTGATGTGGTGTGGTGAATTTCCAACCAAAGGTGCTAGGATGGTGGTGAGATGTTTAGTTCTTTTTGTAACTGCTGGTGGGATCTCTCTTTAAGGATTCATATGTAGCCTCGTCACTCAGTAGAGCTTTGACTTTGGCTTTGTAGTCCGTTGTGTTAAGCACAACTGTGCACCTACCTTTGTCTGCTGGTAGAATGGTGATGTCTGGGTCTCTTTGGACAGCTGTCAGTGCCTTCTTTTCCTGGAGCGTCAGGTTTGAAGGAGGTAGCTTGGCACTGAAGAGCGCAGCGGTGACTTTTAACCTAAGCTGTTCGGCTTCTGTAGTGCTCATCCTGTTGTTTATGATGGCTGTCTCTGTGGCTGTGATGAAGTCAACGGTGGGGATGTGGACCGGAGAGACAGCAAAATTCATCCCTTTGGCCAAAACATACTTTTCTGGCTGGCTGAGACTTCTGTTGGATAGGTTTTTGACCCAATTCTCTTGGGGGACCTGTTGTGTATAGATTGGGGTCCTGTTGCTCTGAGTGAAGTCATCTGAGGTTGTCTGTCTGGCCTGGAGGATCTGGAATTTGTGTATTTGTCGTTCCTTACCTTTGTTATGTTGCTACGTCTGGACCCTCTCTGCAAACCTAGCAACTTCTTCCATGACGTTTCTAGGAAGTCTCTCATTTAATTGTTCAACTAACTGTGCTAGTTAACATTTTAAAGCATCAATGGTGAAATGAATCTGTCTTACCCGTTCATTGAGGAGATGGTACTGCGCCTTCTGGAGGATGTTCCCAGCTCTGTGTCCTTTGACTGTTGAACAAAGGCATAGACTGTTTGGAATAATCTTATGATGCCTGCACCTTTGGTTGAAGTGCAGGTGGTTTCTGTAGTCAGCAAGTTTTCTAGAGGTCTTCTCGTACTTCCGCACTAAACAAAGGGTATGCGTCCCAAAGTAGGCAACTGCACATTCACTTTTTTGGAAAACGTTTCACCTCAGGCTCTGCTCTTATACATGGGAACAGCCCCAAGTCATTGGTTTTGCTATGTGGATGACACCTGGGTCAAAATCAAAGTCCAGGAGGAGGATTGACAGCTTCACTGACCACATCAACTCAGTGGATAAAAGCATCAAGTTCACCAGAGAAGATGTTAAGGACAACAGCCTTGCTTTTTGGACTGTGGAGTCCACATCAGGGAAGACAGACATCTCAACATAGAGATTTACAGGAAACCAACCCACACTGACCAGTACCTCCGTTTTGACTCTCACCACCTACTTGAACACAAACTGGGGGTTATCCAAACTCTCCAGTCACGGGCAGACACCATCCCCACCACAAATAGAGGTAAGATGAAGGAACAAGCACACATGAAGACATCCCTTAAGAACTGTGGTTATCCCAAATGGGCCTTTCTTAAAACACTAAGGAAAGGCCTACAGAGAGGGAGGACAACAGGAAGGGTAAAGTCGTAATTTCTTACATCGCTGTGGTCTTGAATTTTTAATCAGCATCAGATCCGTACGCATTTCAAACCCGCCAACATCCTAAGACAGAAACTGGTTCATCCAAGACATAAGCTGGACAATGTGGTTTATGCCATTCAGTGCAGTGAGGAGTGTTTGGACCTGTATATTGGGGAGACCAAGGCTAGATTCACACTGCGCCCTGAAACGACCCATATCCGATTTGTTCAGAAATCCGATTTTTTTTCTTAGGTTGTTCACATTTCCCACTTATCTGGACTTCTATGCGATCTCCAATATGAACGGGAAACGACTCAAATGTGTCCCGCATGCGCCAATTGACCTGTCAATTGGCGCATGCGGCACACGTTTGAGTAAGCGTGTAAACAAGGGAAGTTTGTCAAACATGGAGCTGAGACAGTACCTCGCGATGTGGTTTTTGTGGCGGCGGCGACAGAACACTGTCAACAACCTGTTATTGTCGCGAAGATTAAGCAGGAGGGTAAGGGCTTTGGTCCTGGTGCTGTGTGGGGCAATGACAGCAACCTCAATTGAACAGACTATATGGATGCAGAGTCGCAGCCAGGAATGGTGGGATGTTGACGTGCAGCGCTTCTCTGAAATACAGTTCACTAAAAACTTTCGGCTGACGAGAAACACATTCGTCTACCTCTGTGAGCGACTGCATGTGCCACTGTCTCGAGCGGAAACGCAATTTCGGCAGCCAATACCCGTAAGCAAACGCGTTGCTGTTGGGCTGTATTGGCTTGCAACTGGTGCGTGTTACCGCACAATCGCCAACCTATTTGGCATAGCCAAGTCTACGGTGTGCTCCATCATCAGAGAGTTCTGCCATGCAGTTCGACAGGTGCTGATGCCCGAGTATATAAAATTGCCTCGGGGAGCTGAACTCCAAGAGGTTGTGGAGGGCTTTGAAAAGCGATGGGGCTTCCCCCAGTGTGGAGGCGCAATTGATGGGACCCACATACCTATCATTACACCTGAAGAACACCATGTTGACTACTTCAACCGAAAGGGGTGGCACTCAGTCATTATGCAGGGTGTTGTTGATCATAGATACTGGTAAGTACTCAAAGTATAATGTAAATTTTACACTTTTTGTAGTTTATATAATAACTGTGGCTGTCACATTCATCTCAATATATGAAAAAATGTTGCTCAGCCATAATATGTTGTGCCTTCAACAGTATAATAAAAGGTATAATAAGTATAATAAAAAAAAACTCTCATATGATATTTATGAAAATGAACTCATCTTCCAACAGCTTTACCAACATAAATGTTGGATGGCCAGGCAGTGTCCACGATGCCAGAGTTCTCCGAAATTCCCACATTTATTCACTGGCAGAGAGAGGAGAGCTTTTTCCCATGGTGAGTGTGGTCTAGTCTAGTTATACCATTTTTTTTATTTACTATCTCAAAAAGTGCTGTGTAAAAAACCTTTGTTGTTGATGGCATTGCACTGACTCCTAATGATGACTTGTCTGTGTACCTCAAGAACACTGAAGACATCATGGGTGTGGAAGTGCCCATCCTGCTTCTGGGATATCCTGCCTACCCTCTACTAACCTGGCTCTTGAAAGGCTACTCCGACACAGGAAATCTCACAGCACAGCAGAGAAACTTCAATTTGCGCCACAGCAGAGCCAGAATGACCGTGGAGTGTGCGTTCGGGAGGCTGAAAGGGCGGTGGAGGTGCCTTGGTAAACGGCTGGATGTGGACATCTCCATCGTCCCCACGGTCGTCAGTGCATGCTGCACACTCCACAATGTGTGTGAGATGCATGGGGACACCTACGAAGAAGCCAGTGGACCTGAACAATAATAAGGCACATGAAAAAATAAAGTATTTGGCCACTTTGTGGTACATTCAGTGCCGAATGAAAACATGAAAAATAAAGTGCATAAACTCACACATCTGCATGAATCTGAATATGAACAATACAAAAAAAAACAACTAGCCCTTACTTTTCAGGTCCAAAGGAGGGTGACTGATCCTGGAGATGAAAAGCATGTGGCAGAGGATGGTTGAGATCCTCAAGGAAAGATGAAGGCTGGGTTGGAGTTGGAGATGGAGATGGAGACATTGAATAGGCCCAGGAATTATGTGGATAGCTTGGGTTGTACATTGGGGCCTGATGATGTGGCTGGGTTTGCTGTGGCTGTGGAGCATGTCGGTCCATAAACTGGGCGAACATCTGAAACATTCGGCGGTCATGCTCATGTTCAGCAGACTGCATTTTCAAAAGTAAGTCATTGTCTTCAGACTTAAAGGCTTTGCTGATTCTGTCAGCAAACACCTCAAGAGTATTTTCCAGTTTGGATTTTCTCATACGAGCCTTTGCAGGTGTCGCTACAAAGGGAATAACATAAGAATGGGTTAGTATCCCCCTTCTGGCCGAAATGAAAAACTAGCTCTTAAGTTTTTGTGTTTCTTGTAGTATTACAATTTTTGTTATTTTTATTATTATTATTATTGTGTTTTGAGGTAGACTGTCTCCAACGACGTAGCTTAAATGAAAAATGTCAGTACTTACAGTCAATAGATGTAGATGCAGAGGAGTGACGTGGTGCATCAGTGGCCCCTCTGCTTAGTGTGTCTTCCGGGAATGAACCAGGGGAACTTGGGGAGAGTGATGCTGACCCATCCCCTGTGCATGTAATCAGTACAACAACAGAGTTATAGAGCCCATAATGTTTTATGCAATCATTAAAATAAGCAACCACAAGTTTCGTTTTAGGTCCACATGTTGGACCATTTCAAACCACTGCAGTTTTATATGGAATTGCATAACAACAGTACACCCACCTGCATCGGAGTTGTTCGGGCTACCTCGCCGAGCAGCCTGGTCTGCACTGTCGGCAGTGCCCTCCTCCGTGCGGACTTCCTCAGCACTATCCAGCAGCAGTTCTGTAGGATCCACACAAGGTTTGTCGCCCAGAATGCGATCGAGCAGGTCGTAATGCGGACATGTCACACGATGCCGGCCACTTCTCTTGTTGGCATCTTTCGCTTCTTTATATCTCGCACGAAGGCTTTTCACTTTTCGCTGGCACTGAAGCTAGGACCTCGCTGTCTCTTATACACATCTATGGCATATAAGGAAACATGCACTCAGGCTAATAGATGCTCCGTGAGAGTAAAAGTTGTACAATATTGTTTTAGCTGAAGAGGAGACTCCACACCACTGATAAATATATTCAGCTCTCAGCAGCCCGCTGGTTAGTAAATGCCTCACGCTGTCTCTTATAC
>JAFBJS010057582.1:180221-218055 GCA_016785265.1 Paraplagusia blochii
CACAGGATATAACTCCTGTTACTCCCAGTTAGAACTGATGAAGCCTCTTGGATGAGAGGTGAAACATTTTCCAAAAAACTGAATGTACAGTTGCCTAACTAAACTCTTTTACCTTACCCAAAGGCTAGTTTTCATCTATAGTCCCCTGGTCATGATGTAAAAAGGCAAGAAGCACACAAAACATATAGAATAGAAAATACAAATATAAACACTTTTTATATCTCCCATCTTTCAGGGGTTGCCACAGCGAGTCAATAATTTCCATCTCACCCTGTCTCCAACCACCTTCATGTCCTCCCTCACTGCATCCATAAATCTCCTCTTTGGCCTTCCTCTTCATCTCCTACCTGGTAGCTCCATGTCTAGCATTCTTCTCCCAATATAACCACTGTCCCTCCTCTGAACATGTCCAAACCATCTTAATCTGGCTTCTCTAGCTTGAACACAGACTCAAGCTAGAGAACACAGACAGCCCTCCTGTCTGTGTTCTCCCCTTCATTACCTCGTTCTTGATCCTATCCATCCTTGTCACTCCTAAAGAGACTCTCAGCATCTTTAACTCTGCCACCTCCAGCCTCCGTCTTCTACCTATTGCTAGTGTCTCTAATCCATACATCATGGCTGGACTTACAACTGTCCTGTAAACCTTTCCCTTTACCTTAGCTGACACTCTTTTATCACAAGTCACTCCTGAGACATTTCTCCACTTAGTCCATCCTGCCTGTACTCTATTTTTCACCTCTCTTCCACAAACTCCACTGCTCTGAACAGTTGAGCCTAAGTATCTGAACTCCTCCACCTTTTCCACCTCTGCTCCTTGTAATCTCACCACTCTACTGTTCCCCTTTTCATCCACACACGTACTCAGTCTTGCTACGACTGACCTTTATTCCTTTTCTCTCTAGTGCAAACCTCCACCTCTCTAGGTTACAGGGAAATTCAAAACTGCCTCTACCTTCAAAGGGAGTGGCACCGCACCAAAAAGTCAATGGTGCTCAACCCAAGCCCATGGGCTGTTGGAGCCCATGGGCTTGGAACGCCTCGGCAAACAATGCCGAGGCATTCCATGGTGTTAAATTCGGTCTTGGCAATAGCAAGCTTTGCTGGGTCTAGACATCTTGCCCTGGTGTGGACAGGCGGGCCAGTGGTAGCAATGTGATGCTCCACTGCGTGCTTGGTGGCAGCAGAGGAGAATGTGGGCTGTGTTAGCGTCGGAAATTCCGCCAGCAGCCGAAGAAAGTCGCCCGTCTAGACTGAGAGCACATGGGTATGTGGTGGCGTAGATCAAGCGGCAGTTCTTGACATCCACCAGCAGCCCGTAAGCACATAAAAAAAATCGGTGCCGCGCAGAGTAACTGCTATTCTGGCTGTAATAAAGTCCCAGGTAAACCTCTGGCCACTGAAACAAAGTTTGATATGCCAAGTTCCATAGGTGCGTATCGAGCTGCCATTGGCAACAATTTCCATCTCACCCTGTCCTACGCATCCTCAACCACCTCCATGTCCTCCCTCACCGCATCCATAAATCTTCTCTTTGGCCTCCCTCTTCGTCTCTTACCTGGTAGCTCCATGGCTAGCCTGGTACCTCCAGCGCTGCCTCTTGTCTTCTACCTATTCCTAGTGTCTCTAGTCCATATATCATGGCTGGTCCTGTAAACCTTTCCCTTTACCTTAGCTGACACTCTTTTATCACAAGTCATTCCATCCTGCCTGTACTCTATTCTTCACCTCTCTTCCACAGTCTCCACTGCTCTGAACAGTTGAGCCTAAGTATCTGAACTCCTCCACCTTCACCACCTCTGCTCCTTGTAACCTCACCACTCCATTGTTCCCCTTTTCATTCACACACATGTACTCGGTCTTGCTACAACTGACCTTCATTCCTCTTCTCTCTACTGCAAACCTCCACCTCTCTAGGTTCTCTTCTAGCTGTTGCCTGCTCTCACTGCAGATCACAATATCATCTGCAAACGTCATGGTCCATGGAGACTCTTGTCTGACCTCATCTGTCAATCTGTCCATCACCAGAGCAAACAAAAAGGTGCTCACGGCAGATCCTTGATGAAGTCCCACCTCCACCTTAAAGTCTTCTGTCCTTCCACACCTCACCACCATTGTGCTGTTCTCATACATATCCCGCACCAGCCTAACATACTTCTCTGCCACTCCTGACTTCCTCATACAAAATCACAGTTCCTCCCTTGGCACCCTGTCATGGGCCTTTTCTAAATCTACAAAAACACAATGAAGCTCCTTCTGACCCCCTCTGTACTCCTCCATCAACATCCTCAAGGCAAATATTGCATCTGTGGTACTCTTTCTCGGCATAAAACCATACTATTGTTCACAAATCTTTACCTCAACCTAGCCTCAACTACTCTTTCCCAAATCTTCATGGTATGGCTCATCAACTTAATCCCTCTGTAATTGCTACAACTCTGCACATCACCCTTCTTGTAAATTGGCACTTTTCCTTCACTCATCGGGCATCTTGTCGGTCTCTAAAATTCTATTGAAGAGCCGAGTCAGAAAATGTACTGCTTCTACCCCTAAGCACTTCCATACTTCAGCTGGTATGTCATCGGGACCGACTTTGTCTCTTGATTTCTCTGCCTTGCAAATCTGCTCAACTCTTTTTCTCCTTCCTTCGTGTCTAACCAAACAAATGAAGGCCAAACAAAAGGCATATGAGGAGTTGTACGAGAGGTACAACTCCTCATATGCCTTTTGTTTGGCCACTTCGCTCTTCTCCTCCTTTGCCCTCTCTCTGTACTAAGGTGTTCCTCTCTATTTTGGAAATAGGTGTTTACCACAGCCATTTCCATTCTTTTCGCAAAATCCACCACTACCTGTCCTTCCAAATTTATTTTCCTAACTCCAAACCGCCCTACACTTCCTCATCCCCTCTGTTCCCTTCTCCTACATGGCCATTGAAATCTGATCCAATCACCACTCTCTCTCCCCTGGGGATGCTCTCTAGAGCCGAATCGAACTCATTCCAAAACTTCTCCTTCTCTGCTAACTCTGCTACTTGTGGAGCATAACCACTGACAACATTCAACATCACTCCTTCAATTTCTACCTTCACACACATTAACCTGTCTGACACTCGTTTTACATCCACCGCATTAAACACAACACATCCACTCTTCTTCTCTCCATCATGTCAGCTAGCTCCCTACCTTTCCCTGTCATTGTACCTACCTTCTCTTTGTCTTCGACCAACAATAGTCTAATTTCGAACAGTACCATGTAGGTTTTAGCACTGTTGTGGTCGTTGTTAACCCGGGCCCCGACTAATCCGGTATGGAAATCTTTTTGTTGTCTCGCATCAGAGATTTGGCAAATTGTTTATGTATCTGCAACTGAGCGTCTTTGGTTCTTCTATTCTGTGCGTGTTATTGAGAACACAATGACTGAGGCAGCAGATGAGAGAGTGGATTTGGTCACCACCACGTCTTTATTTTTATTTTTCTCCACATCAACTCCGAACAGAACCAACAACAACAACAACCCGTCAAGGCTGTACCGCAACTCAGACGGGACAATCACTATAACTAAACCAGTGATGAAACCAAACACAAGAAGAACCCACAATCACTTACTAAAACAGTACATATATGCGAGAAGAGAGAAAAATCACACAAAAAACCACACTCCACAATACAGTAACTCCCCACATAGCATAGAGGATGCGGGTCAGGGTCACCCCGCCCTTCACAGTGTTCACTGCGAATCACCATCAGCCTTGTCGTTTATCCCGCAAAAATTTGTGGCAGGCCAGCCCGGCTACCCGAAAGAGACTGGAGAACACCGGCACAACAGCATCACTTAATGTGGGAATAATCCAGACATCAGCGAGGAACACGTAACACTGTGGGACTAACTCCTGATCCCGAAGCAGGGGGACGGCAACACCCCACAACTGCAACACCTTCTGTCCAAAATCCAGCAGTGCATGGTTCTTGCTTAGAAAGTCCAGCCCGAGCAGAGCAGACTGGGCAGATTCCCTCAAAGCACATAAAACCTGTGCCAACAGCATGTAGGGTCCAGGCGGCACATCTAGCATTTGTCCATTCACGTCCAGTCAAGATTCTTTTTCAGAGGTCAGTTTCGTAGAGTGGCTTCTGAGTCCACTAGCAGGTAGACTTCTGTGCCTTCGACCACTCCTCACAAGAGACGCAGGGCAGCCATCACAGTCCATGTCAACCATCAGTTAAAGTAGTTGACTTTTGAGGCACAACACCAGCTACCGTCTGTTTCTGATGGTTGTCATTTTCGTGTTGCGGTCCCGGCAGGAAATTCACACGACGCCTCTTGGGCTCTTTCCCACGACGGGCACACCAGTTAGTCATCTCAGCTCTGGCCGGCTTCCGCCGTCACGCCAACAGCTACTTCCAGCCGCCACGCCAAGCTGCGGAAACTCTGGCTCCCGTCACCAGAGAAAGAAGCGGGCAGGTCGACCCTGACATCTCTGCCGTGTGACTGTCCCTCAGACAGCGCCTTGTCGGGTTTGAAAAGGGGCCTCGTCTCCGGGCCACATATCCACAACGTAGTTAGCTGTACTGGTATAGCTGAATAAAAAACAACAAACAATTCACTTCTCGCCACAAAACAGTCCCTAACACAGCGGTACGCACAGAAACACCGCTGCCACCAATGTAACCGAGCGCCTTGGGTTCTTCTATTCTGTGCGTGTTATTGAGAACACAATGACTGAGGCACAAGATGAGAGATTGGATTCGGTCGCCACCACGTTTTTATTTTTCTTTCACACCAACTCTGAACAGAACCAACAACAACAACCCGTCACGGCCGTACGACAACTCAGACCGGAAAAAATTACCTTCCCCACAAAACAGTTTGCTACATTAGGAACAGGATTACAAAACACTTCCTCATATTTTCTCTCCTTATCTTCTTCATTCGTTCTTTGTGTCTCCTTCTCATCGCTTTCATATGTCGCCTTGATCATTCTTTAACCTGCTCCATTTATTCCTTAAAATTGCACGTGCGTTTGTTGACAAAATTCATGTTGAATAAAACCGCACATTAACGAGCTCTCGTTATATAACCACGTGATCAAATTGAAACTGGACCATGGTTAGACTAATGCGCATTCACTCCCTTATTGTGTGTGAATGCAAAGTTAATACGGGATCGAATCCCGAAATTGCCTACTATGGGATTCAATCCCGAATTGAATGAGGAAACGGCATAAGAGGGGTTCCTGAACCCATATACACATCAAAATGTTGTAATCCCCAAATTAACACAGAGCCTAAGCTAAGGGCCATTTTCTCAACAACAGAGTAGTTCAACTGATAGGAATTTAACTTTTTCGAGAAAAACCCAACTGGTCTCTCTACCCACGCAACATCAGCTTGCAGCTAATGGCATCAACCTGCAAAATAAATCGTTTATCAAACACAATGGAGGAACAGAGGAGAGCTTTAACATTATCAAATGCACACTGAGCCTTATCTGACCCGACAAACTTCAACTTTGCCTTCATAAGGTCTGTAAGGGGTGCCACAACTGATGAGAAGTTCTTACAGAAACTTCTGTAATACCCCATCATGCCTAGGAAACACATCAGTTCTTTTTTTGTTTCAGGAGGCGGAAAATTCATAATGGCTTCCACTTTAGCCTGAACAGGGCGAACCTCCACCTGCCCCAACACTTTGCCTAGATAGGTCACGGTCTAAAACCCATGTATTTTATGTCGCCTATGGAAACTTTTTGAATGTGTAAGACCAATCCTGTTGTCTATACCAAGCTGCTACAGGTGTTAAATACTGGGGGAGCTCTCACATCACACATTTAGAATGAGCGCTTAGTCTGAGCACCCCTCCCTCTGTCTCACTCTCTGTTCCACACCTCTCCATCAATCTTATAAAATCTGTTTTAAAACTACCCTTTTTCCTGTTTCTCTTTCCCATTTCTGTTGTTGCTGGTGAATGGGCCGAAGCCAGGACTAGGACGACCAGGATCAAAACCCATATCGCTGCGACATCTCGATTTTTTACTGAAAGAACTTCACTTGTTAGATATATGAGTATATGTGAAATTGATCATTGTCATTACCTTTGTACTTGTTTTATTTGATTGTATTTTTATGCTCTGGAAACATTGCAATGTCTGTCCTTCCAGGGAGTGGATCCCTCTCCTGTGGTTCTCCCTAAGGTTTATACCGGTTTTCTCTTCCCAGTTAAAAGTGTTTTTTTCCTTGGTAGTTTTTCTCAGTGAGGGTATAAGGACAGACAATGTCTTTAGACCCCTTACTAATCCTGTAAAGCCCTATGTGACAAATCTGACTTGTAAATATGTGCTATATAAATAAATTTGATTGATTGCTACCATTTATCCACCCACATTTATTGGAGCTCATTAGTTGCGCTTTAATAATAAGACTATTGTATAGATGAGTTAGTACAGCATCCAGCTATTATATACGTATACAACTAATATTAAAACCTGGACTGATTTCCATCTATGGACTTTGACTGTCTGTGTCTGTTATTCCTACCTCAGCTGATATAATTTTTCTGGTCTGAATGATGTCTGAGCTTAAACAACAGACACCAAATAAAACCACCAACAACAAATTGATGTTTTCTCTCCCCACTGCCGCTGCAGCGTGGGGTTTCCCGTTGCTGACTGCAGGGTCACCGCGCCCATCTTCGTCGTGCGATGGCCGGACGAGAGTGACAGCAGGGAAAAGGCTCGGCTGTTGGGGTTTGGTCACGGACAGAGCGGAGTGTGTCCTGTTTACTGTCGGTGTAGGAGCTGTGTTCGGAGGACCTGTGTTTGCCTGGGCAGTGTCTTGAGTAAGATACACTGCCAGTGGGTGTGATTCCCCCTCCTCCCCATCCGGTTGGCTGACGGAGGTTGTCGAGCTCCCTCGCTGTAGCCTGCGCACGGGAAGGGCTGCTCCTCGGAAAACTACGGCTAGCTGGTTGGGGCTAGTTAGAGAGCTAGCGCAGTGGTGCTCGTCGATGCGTGGATCGGAGGGATACACCGTCTTGGTTTCCAGTCAATGCCAAAACGCAAAAACAAGTGCAAATTGAACGAGGTAAGATAAAATAGCCCCGACAAGGTGTATTTTTCAGTCTTGCATTGTTTTCTCTTGAGCCGTGAGAAGAGTAATTGTGGCGAAATTGAAGTGCTCGGGGGTGGGGTAGCGATACCTTTAGCTTTCTAGCGGTTTGAGTTAGCTGTAATGAGCTAACCGGAAGTTCGCGATGTCATGATGAGCGAATTGGAAAAGCTTTCTTGTACACAGCGGCCCAACACCTACGGATACAGTGGTTGTGTCAACTGTGCATCTTCATTACCGAGTAGAAAATCTGCATGTGAGCAGAAATAAGTAGACGGTAAAGGAGTCAGTTCCACCGCTACTCACGATCGTGAAGCGACGTAAATGTTCGGAGCGAGGCTTGATGTCACTGATGGCCCAGCCGAGTCGTGTCTTGGCCTAAATGCTTTGATTTTTCCCCCCAGATAGTGTGTCATTCACAGTAACGTGGACACTAGGAAAAACATAACCAAGTCATTAGTGCTTTTAGGTTGGGATTTCCAGTCAGATTTTACATGTTTAAATGAGAGATATGGCTGTCAGATGATGATGACACACTGGGTTGGGCTGGGTGGAAAAATACGTTCAGTAAACAGTCGTAGGTAACATTTGTAATATAAAGCAACAATCAATAGAAAGCCACAGGCGACACTTCTATGTGTTTAAATGTGATATATTTATACAATTTCATATATAATGGTATATATATATACACACACATATATATATAATTGTATAATTCACGTACGTGTGTGTGTACGCGCTGTTTCACTGTGCCACTGTGAATTATTGTAGCGTCAACACCCTTTTTACAAGCCGGGCTAATCTGGTGGGAAATGAAATGCTTTCGTCTTCATAAGACATTAGTCTAGCTCTGAAATAAAAAATATCGTGTCAACTGTATAATCTGTTTTACAATCCTGTACCCGCATCAATTGTATTTACTGTCTACTTTCAACGGCTTCCGAGCAGCCACAGGCCAACACCACCCGACCTTGTAGTTCTTACAACCATAAATGAGCCCAAGGATTACAGATTGTATTTATAATCCCATTCGACGTAATCGAATCAGTGGAATGCTGTCTGCTTTAACGAGATCATTCGTATAAAATTAAGTGGATTTCAGATGGATTCTGGATTAAACCGCCGCGGGGCTTAAAAGCTAACCGCCTAGCACTTAGCTTCTAAGCTTTTAGCTTTACGGTCCGTGTAAATTGCGGAAGAGCTGGCTGTTTCAAGACACTAGTGTTTTCCTGCTGCAGGCCCGGACTTTGGGGGGATTTGAGCGTTGGGCATTTCTTTTCTTTCACTGGGCTTTGTGAAATATTTTTCTTCCCGGCTGCTGTCTTGGACTTCAGCTGTGCCCTGCTTACCGGCCTACACCAGAGCCTTTTAGCGAGCAAACGAAGTAACAGACAGCGGGTCTGCAAGATGGCGTTGAGCTGCATCTTCTCAGATTTCTATCAGTTTAAGGCGTAATATCAATATCCTGTCCCGCGCTCTGCGAGTTTGGGAATCAGATCAGAATTCGTGGGCCACTACAAACCTATACGTCATCACTTCCCATGGATACTGGGAGTTAAAATTCACCCGAAATCTGCATGGACCTCTGCAGTGAACCGATCCCGGCATGTTAAGGACAGTTTACTTTCACACATTCAAATAAATGCAAACTACAGCGTGTTGAAGGCAAATCACTGTACTGCACACTGTCACTAAGTAAACTATGGCTTTACGAGAAACAGTGTTGAGTGAATCCAAGCGCAGGAGTGACATAATAAAACATGCATGCTCAAAAAGTCACTACTGCATGTTTTGGCTCCTCATTTATCAGTTATATTTGCACACATGCAAACAAACACAGAGTTCAATGTAATCTGATTATAGCAGTGTAATTTTTTCCTCTGCTAGTGTTACAGTCCACTTATTCTAAGCTTGTGTCTAAAAGTAACAGGATTAAGGCCATGCTTTTAGAATTGAGAAAACATATTTCTATTTCCTGTCTTAGCCTTGGCCAGCTGTTTGTGTCATCTGGCATGGGTGGCATTATGGACTCGTTGACGTAGGATTTCAGCTTTTAGGATTATGGACTTGTATTTTTATGAACCTGCTTCATCTGTGGATCAGTGAGTGCTTTATTGTTGAAGACTGTAAAGAAGGCTGTAATTAAAAATCAGTGGAGCTCAACTATAGGATGACTTGTCCATCACCAGCAGGTCATTAACTATGATTTGCTCTGTTATCTATCTGTCTATCTATCTATCTGTCTCACCTACCTGTATGTCTATCAACCTGGATTGGTCATTTATTTGTCAAATAATGGAAATCGGAATAATCTTCTATTGTAACCCAGCCTGATTAGATAGATAGATACATAGATACATGCACAGATAGATAGATAGAACTTTCTTAATCCCTCGGGAGTAAACTTCGGGAAATTATTGGGTTATTAAGGAACCCCTGAAAGCAGCAGGCACTGACTGCACTTAAGGGACCTGAGAAAAGCCACTGAGCTCCAACTGCAGGCTGTTTGAAACCGCATTTTGTCTATTATGTAGTCAGCTGACCCTGATCAGGCGCTTGGAAAGAAGAAGTGATGAGGGAGAGGAACTGAGCATCCATGGAGGTCAATACCAGATAATACTTCTAGGTGGCGAATAGTTACTGCCCAGATCAATGTAACTTACAGATTTGGATTCAATGTTGCTTTTTGTGTCAAAACAGGAATCAAACAATTTTTGTATATGTTATGTAAATATTGTAACGACTGTGCAACTGGTTTTGTATAATATGTTTTAGGAATATGTATTTTAAGACATTTTTGCTGTATTTGGCCATTTAAGTTTTGCGTACAGAGAAACAATGATAGTTCACATCAGCTAAGTTAAAGTAAATGTGTTTTTTTTTTTCCTTTCCAGATCAACAAGTGACCCTGTAGCTGGAGTGAGGTAATCAAAAAAGCAGTATAAAATGAGTGAATTGGACCAGTTACGCCAAGAGGCAGAGCAACTGAAAAATCAGATCAGGGTGAGTTAAAAAAACATTCATGTCTTAGGGACATTGTAGAACATTGTTGTCAGGAGAATTTAAAATGTGCTTGTGTGTATTTCCAGGATGCCAGGAAAGCATGTGCAGATGCCACACTATCACAGGTAATGTTCACTATTGAATCTATTTTTTTTTTTACAGGTTACTTTTTGTTAAAATTTTATTGTTATGTTATAACAAATGTCTTTTTTTGTTATTTGTGCAGATCACAGCCAACATCGACCCAGTCGGCCGGATCCAGATGCGTACAAGACGAACGCTGCGGGGTCACCTGGCCAAAATTTATGCCATGCATTGGGGAACAGATTCCAGGTAAAGTGAAAGTTGTTTTATTCCATTCCTGTCACATCAGATGTTAAGCAGAGAGTGTAAAAGCTGGAAAGTGATCTTGCATTTCCGACTACGTCTACGCAGTGGGGTCCTGACCGCACCTTGTCTCTTTTTCTGCAGGCTCTTGGTCAGTGCCTCCCAAGATGGAAAGCTCATTATTTGGGACAGCTATACTACTAACAAGGTGAGGTGACATCGACATGTTTTACTGACTATTTGTGGTTTAAAATCTGAATGTAAGCTACCGTGAGTGTGGATTCATCAGTAGCAGTTGGAGAAACATACAAAGCTGTTCTGCAATATTGTTTTTTTTTTTAATTAATTGTGCAGAGCACAATTTGCAGTACATTTACGGTGCAATATACTTAGGATACACTCTCATCTGTTGTGCTTTTACTGCGACAGAAGCATTTTTTTCCTTTGTCTTGTCTGCTACTGAAACAGTAAAAAGTCAGAAGCCAGGTCTGTTCTCTTTAAAACAGACTTTCTCTTTTTATCAGGAAAAAAGAGAGAAATGTTAAATAGTCTCTTCTGTTTGTTTGACCAGAAGTGAAAGACATGAAAGCAGAATTTCACTGGTATTGTCTAATTCTCCCCAGAGGCAGATTGGTCTTTGCTCTGTTCTGATTGGTCCTCACGTTTGGTCAGTAGATGGCCATAACTGGGGGTTCACCTGAAGGTCAGGTGAACAAGAGCTGTGTTCGAGAAAACAGAAACATGCACAGCTCGTTGAGTCAGTGGCTACAATGTTAAAGAAGTGCTGATTGTAGCCCACCTCCTACACTACATTAGATCATCTTTATTTTTTTGCTTTTATCTCAGAAGTGTGTTTTTCCAGAAGAATATGAAAGAAATTCCTAACGCCCATGTCGTTTGTCCATTTGACATTTGTTTCAGGTGCATGCCATTCCACTTCGATCTTCCTGGGTCATGACTTGTGCGTATGCACCTTCAGGAAATTATGTGGCCTGTGGTGGTTTAGACAACATCTGCTCCATTTATAACCTGAAAACACGTGAGGGGAATGTACGTGTCAGTCGCGAGCTAGCTGGACATACAGGTACAGTTCCGTATTTATTTTAATCAGTACAGACTACTGCAACAGCTTTTAAACATGTAGCCTGCAACTGTTTACATTTTGTTAACTGATTCTGTAAACCTCAGGATACCTGTCCTGTTGTCGGTTCCTCGATGACAACCAGATTGTTACCAGCTCTGGAGATACCACCTGGTGAGAACTCTGCTCCAAAGATGCTGAATTATAGATTTAATTCAAAGGGGGGAAAAAAACTCATGGCTGTCAACATCCTGTCTTTGTGTTCCCCAGTGCACTTTGGGACATTGAGACTGGCCAGCAAACAACCACATTTGCTGGACACACAGGTGATGTCATGAGCCTGTCCCTGGCCCCCAACTCCCGGTTATTCGTCTCTGGTGCTTGTGATGCTTCTGCCAAACTGTGGGATGTAAGGGAGGGCATGTGCAGGCAGACCTTCACTGGCCACGAGTCTGACATCAATGCCATCTGTGTAAGTCAACTTGTTCTGCTCCGATTCTTTCATGTGGAGTTTCTGCAGGTCATAACAGACCTTTTTTTTTACCTTTTCCATTTAGTACTTCCCAAATGGCAATGCCTTTGCCACAGGCTCTGATGATGCCACCTGCAGGCTTTTTGATCTGCGTGCGGATCAAGAACTAATGGTCTACTCTCACGACAACATCATATGTGGCATCACCTCCGTTGCTTTCTCCAAGAGTGGCCGTCTTCTCCTGGCCGGATACGATGACTTCAACTGCAATGTGTGGGACACACTAAAAGCTGACCGTGCAGGTGAGTATCTGGGATAGAGTCTGTGAAGGTTCTCTTTCCGTTTAGGTAATTCTATGAACTGAAGTTCTTCTTGGAGCTTCTTGGAGCTTTGGTTCTTCCACTGAGGAACATCATCTTTTTCTGGTTGATGAAGGACTAAAGTCTTTGAATAACTGAGATTGTAGGCTCAGCCTCCATTGGTTTACATTCAATCAACATAGTCATTCAAAGTTTTTTTTTCTTCTAGGTGTGTTGGCTGGACATGACAACCGCGTTAGCTGTCTGGGAGTCACTGATGATGGAATGGCAGTTGCAACAGGATCCTGGGACAGTTTTCTGAAGATCTGGAATTGAAACCAGAAAAGTTTTTTTTTTTCTTCCTTTTTTTTTTTTCTTTTTTCTTTTTTTTTTTAAATTGTTTCACATCTTCCCACACTATACTTCAAAAGCTATTCCAAGCAAACCTGTAGTTGCAGTGGTCTGATATACCCTATGTTTTCCCTGTCTGGAGTAGAAGAAATGCCAATGGTGCTACTTTTGTTGCCTTACAGGTTTAAGAGCATTATGGGTTCATTGAAATGTACGTGTTCCTTTCACTGCTCTGCTTATTTGACATACCTCTTAGCTCAAATTAATTTTTTATATAAGTCGCATGAAAACATAACATTGTTGCCCTCTTTCATCGGGCAGATGCACGGCCTTGGACCCATTTTGCTAAACAGGCTTTAATACAGTGTTTGATTGGTTCTGCCCTAATGGAGGTCTGCTCATTGCCAATGTCTCAAGATAGTGATCCGACATGATGGTGATGAGGAAGTAAGTTCATCTCAGTCCCAGGCAGTAGACCTTTGAGTAAATTCCTGTTGAATTCTCTGCATCACACTCCAACTTTGTATGTGCAAATTTGATCACTAATGAAAATCCCGTATCCTCTGGTTATGATGATCATGAACCCAAGCTAGTGTTGATGCAAAATTTAGATTTCTTTGTGTTTCCCAGATGTTCTTTCAACCCCAAAGTTGACTGGAAGACCATTACAACTTCAGAATGTTAAACACTGTTTAGATTGACTCAGACACCAAAACCAGACAAAACTAATTTTAAAAAATCAATGACTTTCCTACAGAAAGAAGAGCACAATGTTTGCAACTTAGTTAACAAAGGATCTCCTCTGGTATCAAATCAAAAACATCTGCATTTCTTCCTGGACCATTTTATGCTGCATTAACATGAAAGAGAAAAACAACACTATCATCCCATGCAAATGTGCGCGTCTTGAAAGCAAATGTTGGAGTGTAATGTACAAATTATTTAACTTTTTTTTTTTTTAAGTATTCTGATAGTTTGTTATTCTTGATGGATTTCTTTCTGCCATGTTTCTTTGGTGGTTTTAGATATGTTTGAATTCCAGCTTGTCTTTCTAATCCCGTTGAATCCGATGAGAGAACAGATGCTGAAGTAAAAGCTTGGATCATATTTACACGAGCAGCTTCGAAATGTCCATGATGTATTTATATACTAGCGGTCTTTGTTTTGTTTTGTTTGTTTTTTTTTTCATCACAGCCTTTTGCACATGAAGAAGCTTTGCCTCTCGACTAATGCTATGTTAACTAACGAAGCACATGCTATAAGTTATGAATGCTCATTCCAGTACAAACGGATTCTTATGAGTAACTTATCCAGTTAACCCCTTAATTCTTGTACATGCATTTGGGAGGTAACAGTGGGGCTAGGTGCAGAGATAATCTGGTCGGGGCCATTGTTGTTCAGTATCCACTATGAGTAAACACCTCACCTGGCTAAATAGACACTTCCTTTGCTTGGGACTGCAGTTGCAACTCTGAATGAAATGTACAAATCAATGTCTGAAAATAATGGTCTGATGTTTTAAGTTAAGACATTTAATTTTGTCTGCCATGAGTTAATTTAGATGTGCATGCTGTAGACTTGCTTTTATTGGTGCAACAGAGTTTTTCTTTTTTTCTTTGTTCAGTTTCTGAAACGATGAGCAGCCAATTCATTGAACTTAATAGTAGCCAGTTCTTTGGCTCCAGCTCTGCATACATCACGTTCTAATACTGGTAATGCTATGCACCAGAGTGAGCAAGAATGGGGAAAGACTTAATATTGACTGCATACGTAGTGTAAAATTATGCTTACCAGTTCTCTTGATGCTAATTTTGTAGTAATTATAACAATCATGGTGAGAGTCTTGTTCTCTCCTTCAAAGCTTCACACTCAACACAATCTTGTCCTCACATACTGTCCATACTAAAAACTTTTGTATATTCTTTCCTTGGTCTTAAATTGAAAATTGGAGCATCTGAATGACAACATTTCACTGTATACAAAAGCACTTTTATTAAAGTTGTGACATATTTTCACTTTTCTTTTTTTCTGCGATGGTGTACAATAAATGTGATGTATTTGTGTGTGGCCACAAGTGAAAATGCAATTCAACTGAGATGGATTCCTTTTTCTCTTTCCATTAATATTATAGAGCTCTGCACCCTTATGTACCTTTTCACCTTTTGTATTTCATTTCAGTCTGTTGGTGTTCCATGGTGAGCTGGATGCAAGATAGATACTGTACTAAATTGTACTGTTATTGATTGAAAAATGTAATAAAAAGATGTTTGAGATCTCGCCTGGTTGTTGAATACTATCTCAAGCAGGTGTTAATTAAGAAAATTAATTTCGAAACCAATATATGCAGCTGTCACACTCCAAAACTCAAGTACATGCAATTTCAGAAAATTTGGAAAAACCCAGGCATTGCTTTGTCAGATTTTCATTATTTAGGTGGAAATCAATAACAATCTCATCCATATCACATAATTGTGCTAAGTTTGGTCATCTCTAGTATTAAATCAAATTTATCTTCTTGCCTCATTATCCAGTGTATTGACTAATAAAAATGTACATAATTGTAATGCTTTTCTGGTCATGTTTAGGAATGCTTATCTCAATCACAATCAATCCCAGCTAGAACTAACAACATAAACAGCTTTACGTCTCTTGTATAAATTACATTATTGATAATCCAGGAGTGGGGTTTTCAGATTTTCATCATTGGAGGTCAAACTAATAATTTTACACTGATAATACATAATTGTGCTAATATCGTCTGAAAAATATCGACTCGGATTTCAGATGGAAATCAATAAAATACCTGTAACAATTTGTAATATCTTTGTCTAGTACTTTTAACTGATAAGTGTTGATTAAACTGTATGTAGGTTTTCAAAGCTACAAATCTGTACAATTGATTTAATTATACAGAATAGAATAACTGCAACATTTGCTGCCATTAGTTCCTACATTAGGGGAAGTACAGAGAGGGTCAGAAGGAGCTGCATTGTGTTTTTGTAGATTTAGAAAAGGCCTATGACAGGGTGACAAGGGAGGAACTGTGGTTTTGTATGAGGAAGTCAGGAGTGGCAGAGAAGTACTATATGTTTTACTGGTGCAGGATATGTATGAAAACAGCACAACAGTGGTGAGGTGTGCTGTTGGAAGGACAAAGGTCTTTGAGGTGAAGGTGGGACTTCATCAAGGATCAGCCCTGAGCCCCTTATATGCAGAGGTGTTGAAGGCGGAGGAGTTCAGATACTTAGGCTCAACTGTTCAGAGCAGTGGAGACTGTGGAATAGAGGTAAAGAATAGTGTACAGGCAGGATGAAACAACTGGAAAAGGTCTCTGGAGTGATTTGTGATAGAAGGGTGTCAGCTAAGGTGAAGGGAAAGGTTTACAGGACGGTTGTGAGACCAGTCATGATGTATGGACTAGAGACACTAGGAATAAGTAGAAGACAAGAGGAAGAGTTGGAGGTGGCAGAGTTAAAGATGCTGAGATTCTCTTTGGATGTGACAAGGATGGACAGGATCAGGAACGAGGTAATCAGGGCAACACAGAGAGGAAGGTTTGGAGAAAAAGCTAGAGATGCCAGATTAAGATGGTATGGTCATGTTCAGAGGAGGGACAGTGGTTATATTGGGGGAAGAATGCTAGACATGGAGCTACCAGGTAGGAGACAAAGAGGAAGGCCAAAGAGGAAATTTATGGATTCGGTGAAGGAGGACATGGAGGTGGTTGGAGTTGGAGTTGAGGATGCGTAGGACTGGGTGAGACGGAAATTGTTGACCCGCTGTGGCAACCCCTGAAACATGGGATAAGCCGAAAGGAGAAGAAGACGAAGTTCCTACTTTAGGGGATGTCCAATATTATCTGAACACTTCATTTTCCTGTACCAATATCGTCCATATGAAAATATGCCACTGTTTGCCCACAAAACTGAGATGAATGTCCCAGGACTCACAGGAGTGTGATTCTAGTAAATACAGGCATTGTGTTATCAGATTTGCATTAACTGATATCTATCTATCTATTTATCTATAGATAGATATCTGATATAAAACTGATATCGAGCTTACGCACCGGTAATTGTTAGAGGTGTGAGTCTTCACTAACATATTGATCCGATTTATATCTCAATTCACAGGCTACATTCCAATTCAGGAAGAATTAAAAAAAAAATTTTAATGATCAATCCAGTTTGATCTGATTCGATTCAGTTCAGTTCAATAAAAATTTGCAACTCTGCTTTCAACTACACTATATACCAGTGTCACCATCATTGTCCCCCAGTCATCAGTCCCACTCTGCTGTCTCTCCAGGTGACTGCTATGGTTTGTTGGACCTCCAGTGTATTAGATGTCGCTCTATATAGTCGGCAAATCGTGTTGCTTTTATCTATCTTTCCATCCTTCTTGAAAACCCAAATGATGTCCAAACGCTGTAAATTTTGTTGTGTTGTCTTCCATTTTACTAAGAACAGAGTAATATCCACTACCTGAACTCCAATCAAATCAGCCCACGTCACAGTTTACCCTTCATACCATGCTTGATGACCCCTGGAAATTTGGAGAAGATCCCTCCAAGCAATCTGACATTAGGGGTGGGGTTGGGGGGGTAAACACATAACACAGCTGTCAGAATAGCCCCCCCAAGCACACACACACTAAAAGATGAGAAAGCTTTGTCCTATCATCACTGTTTTTGCTGTGTATTTCCTTCACACCATGCCTGAAAACTCCTGAAAATTTGGAGAAGATCCCTCCTAGAAATCTGGCATTACCAACGGGGTACAGATTGTGAAAACACAGCTGTCAGAATATGCCCCCATCCCAAAAGATGCGAATGCTTTGTCCTATCATCACCATTTCTGCTGTGCATACACATTTGGAGAAGCTATGTATACTTACACCCTAATTATAAATAAATTAATATAAATTCTTTAAAGTTGTTTTCTTGATTTTATTTTTGATATTCTGTCTCCACATGTTAGAATACACCTAACATTAAAAAAACAGACTGATCGAATCTTTCTTAGTGGGAAAATTAACAAAATCAGCAAAGGATCAAATACTTATTTTCTCCACTGTACTTATTACATTATATACTGTATGTATATGGGGTGTATGTATACATAAATATTTACATCAAAGTAGTACAATTATTTGGTATAATAGATAGACTGTAGATAGATATACAGTATTATAAATACACACACACTGTGCATTACGGCATAGAACCACTGATTTTAGATAAATATAATCATGCAAAAAACATAATAACCTGTAGAGAGGCATTATTCTTTTGATAATACCATCTCTCTATCTTGAGAGAACATTTTGGAAATCTATCACTTCTAGAAAGTGATGTCACAACACATTATTTCATATATTATTTATATTACTTTCTGGGCTAGTTTCCAACGTCATCAATCAAATCAAATTTTCCATTAATCTTTTCTTCCTTTGTCTTTGCTCTTAACAGTTTGAGAAAGCAGACGGTGTTGGTCATGACTCGCAGCTGGCCCCAAAAAGCAGAAAATTAATTCAAGAGAAAGTGAATGAGACATGTGTATTTATTGCTAAACAAACTTATCTACAAAAATAAAAAATGCAAAAGTTTTGGTTTTTAGAATCGCCTCTAATAGGCCTTCACACATAACTGAGTAGAGTTCAGCTGAGCGCAGGTGAGAACGGGTGAGTTGAGCGCAGCTGCGATGAGAGCACCTGAGGTTATTGGCTGGCCTGCCTCCCTGCGGTCTCTCTGTCAACACCCCTATTTGAAGGATCGCACCCTTGCAACCTGTAGAGGGTGCACACTCACAAAAGCAATGTAGGGCCTCCATAATAAAAAGAAAAAAACACATTTGCGGCTCCTTCACAAAGTGTCGCCATTTTTGCACAGAAGCTGTCGGTGCTTGTCTTCATATTTTTCTTCAATTTATTTTCATCTGGCATATCTCATCTTGCAATATGAATCCAATAGAATATGGAGACATTGTAAGGTACAAAATATGTCGAAAATATCCCGCAAACATGACGAAGGCGCAGAAACGACAACTTAGGCATGAATCGGAGTTATATGATGTGGAAGGTGAGATTACTTTTTTACAATATATTTATGTTACCTAAAAATTTAAAAAAAATGTCTTACGTTCATAGGAGGAGTTTACAGTAAATATGCAATCACCTTAAGTCAGGGAAATGGCAATATATACATATATATTTTTAAGAGTACTGACTGGTAATGTGTTTGACAGTTATATGAATCATATTAAGCAAATGTCAAGATAGATTGATAGATGATAGATAGATAGTGTTAGGGATCCATATTATCTCATATTATAGCGCATTGATAGTGGTTGTGTAACAGGTCATTAACGCATGCGCATTCTTATGTACCTCTTTGCGACAACTTCTGAATTGAAGGAGCTAACAGCTCATAAAAAAGTTACAACTGCGTCTGTGCATCAATGGGGCACATTTAAGGTTGAATGTGTGTATTACGGCAACATACAAAACAGATAGATAGATTGCAATTAAAGATTTTATCGCAAATATATTGCTATGGTTCAGTTTTTGTCGTGCCTTGTCCTTGTCTTATTTTAGATTAGATTAGACTACTCAGTACCTGGAGGTAGGCAAGTGATCTCCACTCACAGAACACTCAAAGAAACATTAACAAAAATGTTTTAAAACAGTGAGCATTACACAGTACCAAAAGTAGTGCATCCTATTGAGTGACATGGTGTCACATTGTGACGCGATTTATAGATAATATATATATATGATATGGAAAGGACCCATGTACAAAACAATAAAATGAAATGTGATAAAACGTTGATATCTGTAAATACAGATGAAATGTGATGAAATGGTGAATGTCTGCTAGCATAGGGATTTCTGCATTTGAGTCTACACTCATTCATAGTTCCATAGGGTGACAGATGTGATAAGATGGCTATAACAAACAAGCCATATTTCAAAGTGCTTTTAATTTAACTCCTTTATACTATTTAGGAGGAGAGCTGTATTACTTGTGTCACAAAGGTACAAGAAACACCATTAAAACCAAAGTGGTCTTTGACACTGAATAAGCAGTGAACATCTTTGTTGATTTTCTTGCCAGTCCAACTGGGGCCCACTGTAGCAAAATATAATAAGACCAGAGATGCTATCTCCCTGTGCTTTTACTGGCCAGGGATGTCAGTAGACATTGATAAGTGGGTAAGTTGGCACCATATACAAACCATCTTAAATTATTCTCCAGTAAAATCAAAGACACTACTATTTCTCTGTATTGATAATTGGTAGCGTATTGTGAGCGATAACAACTAGCACTTAGAATACACTTTTGTGTATCATTTCCAAAGTTAACATAACATATGTTCATCAGGTGTCCAGATTGCCAGGCCACTGGGGTATCCCTAAAAAGGAGCACAGAGTTCACTCCCATAGAGGTATTATCATCTAAACAGTACGTAGTACTGTTATATTGTGTGTATATATACTGTATATATGTAGATGTGTATAAGAGACAGGGATGACAGTACTATGTGATATAGTAATAATTTTATTATTATTACTATATAATCATAGTAATAATAATAATATATTTTATTTATATTGCACTTTCCATCCCTTGGATCTCAAAGTGCTACAGACATAAAAGCATAAAAACATACTCAATAAAATCATCCCTGAATAATTATAACCGTGGCTACCAACAGTCATATATAGTGTATAGTGCGTATTTATACAGTATACAGTATATGTATATATATATAAATATATATATACATATTTATATATATTTGAAGTAGTATAATATATTATGTTACATGTATCATAAAATATATAATAAGGTGTTGCATTGGTGTGTATGTAAACCAAGCTGCATACATTGAGCTGTTTGTGGTGGAGAAGTTTTTTACAAAGTGGCCACAGGCACATACTTTGCGCACAAAGTCAGCAAGTGAGGTCACAATGTGCATTGCAAAATGTGTGCACCAATTTGAGGCCCCCAAAAGGATCCTCACGGACCAGGGCAGAGAATTTGTCAATTCTGTAGGTACTTTGGTTCATGGCATCTATGTTGTTGATGTATAAGACAATACATTTTCAACTATCATTTTTAAGATAATAAATATTACGTTTTACATAAGTTATTACCTAATGTGTTGCTAAATTTTTGTGTTTTTTTTCATTAGCCATTAAAATGTTGGGAGTCATATAATTATTATGCAATCACTATCGTATAACATTTGTTCCCTTTTGAATGTAGACAAACAAGAAAGTCTGTGAAGTGCTGGGCATTCACAGAAGCCTCTGCTTGCCCTATCATCCCCAATGGTTTAGTGGAAAGGATGAATGGAGTCATAAAGAGGTGAGTCATGTTTATTTTTGTTATGTCTTGCCTGATTATAATATTTTACTAATATGATGTATGGAAAATACAAACACAATTATATGGTGGTAATGATCCTAAACATCCGTTCTTCACAATAGACTTTTTAACAGAGCCTTGAGCAAAGTGGTTGACCAGCACCCTGACACCTGGAATGATGCTGTAATGTTCAGCATCCAAACAAAAAACAATTAACAACAAAATTCTCGCCATATTTTATGATATTTGGGAGAGAGGCTTGATATCCGACAGAGGTCACCGAACAGTATATGGTTGGTGTCTATGTACCTTTCTATCTATCGTATAAACCCATCCATTCATCAAATATCAAACATTGAGTTTGGGGCTTCATTTTCAGCTTGGTAATGTGGATGACACTGTTGCTAAGGAGGAGGTGTCCCAAGGAGTCAAGAGACTGTAGGACCTCTTAAGTATCATCCAAACGAATGTGCAAAACGGACATGAGAAGACAAGGGGGAAAAGGAGCCAGGCAGCACAACCAAATTTTGTTGTGGGGGACAAAGTTTTGAGGGAAAATGTGAAGAGCCAGCAAAAAAGGGGGGGAACTAGAGAGTGCATTCTTGGGATTCTTCAATATTGTGGGACTGGAGAAGAAGAGTGCTGATCTGGAGGATGCAAGTTGGGCCGTATTAGAAAAAATAAACATTGATCAACTGAAACATTTTATTGTTGCCTCCCTCAGAGTGAAAAAAAAGTAGCCCCACCAGCTTCAGGCCCAGCTGAGGTTCCAGTATCATCTCTAACCTCACCCCAGGCACCCCCAACATCACCCCCAGAACTCTTAACCTCATCCCCAGCACCCTTGACCCCTGTCTCAAAATACACAAGGACTGTTGCAGAGAAATGTAAGATTTAATCTTTATACAATATGGACAATGTTGTTGTAAAGTTATGGTTTAAGGTATGCAGTGTATACAATGTATACACAGGTTAAAGCATTTTACAGTTTCACATAGTTTTTCCTTATCAGTTTACTGGAGGTTTTTAAAATTCTTACTTTGTATTACTTTTTGCAGATGTACAAGACACTTGGAAACTAGAAATACTTGTCCTGTTGTCCAAAATCGGGCCGTACAAAATTTTTTACTCTGACATCTTTCAACTTGGGCCGGACAGGGAGTTGGAAAGCGAGGTACAGGGATGCGATCTTACATTTTTTTGTGACACGTATACAGTATATTTGTTTTGTAAGGTTGGTGTGAAGCTATAAACGTATTTATCTGAATAAAAAAAAGGAATAATAAAACCTCTGCATTTTTTTCACAGGTAATAAAGCATACCTGGGACTTCTTGTAAGAACACACAAAAATAACATTGATTTGAAGTGTTCCATTTCGTGTTATGTAATGTATTGGTTGTATTCATAAATTCACCGGAATATAATGAAATTGCAAAAATGATGACGCATTTCCGGTTTTGCTTCAATAATACGCTCTATGTAGGCCTCGTCAAGCGTATTGAAATTTTCACCTCGTGTTTAAAAATACATTTTGGGGTTATTAAATTTACTCAGGATAGAGGACAAGGTATTTTTTATTTCAGAATATATATATTTCCGAACGGAACGTGTTCTTTTTCAAGGTATCCTTTGTACCACTTCGTCGGTGCGCACTTTGAAAGGTGTTCTTCCCGTTGTTGACGTCGAGCACCGCGGCCCCGTGAACAAAGGACTGCTGCGGCCTGTAAGCGCCTTTAACGTTTGGAACCAACCCGTTTGGTTCGAGACGCTTTAACATCGAGTAAAGGCAAGGACGCCGTTTGTAATTAGTTTATTCGGACGCCTTGATCTGGACAAAGCATACAGTTCCGAGTGGTGTTAGCAATATTGGCTAAAGTTAGCTGCATCTGTGGACAAGCCAACAGCTAACCTCGGCAGATTAGTTGTTAGACACACAGGCTTCGGTTACTGAGAAAGACATGGCCGAAGTGTACATTCGAGTGGCAGAGGAGGAGAACGAAGAGCCGATGGAGATTCCGTCCGAGGACGACGGAACCGTCCTTCTGTCCACCGTGGCAGCCCAGTTTCCAGGGGCTTGTGGCCTCCGCTTCAGGAGCCCCATGTCCCAGTGCATGCGAGGAGTACGACTCGTCGAAGGCGTCTTGCACGCACCAGAGAACGGATGGGGCAACATCGTGTATGTCGTGAACTACCCCAAAGGTAAGACGTATAAGAGGACGTTGTCTAGAATATCCTTAACTGGGGATGTAAACAAGTCTTTTTCTCGTCTATACATCGGCAGTAATTGCAATGGCTTCAGTTTTATCCGTCTTGCGTGTTTATAAGAGTGGTTTTTGACCGTTTTTACACGTGGTATTCAAATTGAAACACTGTGTATATGCAATCCCTTATTTTCATTTTGTAATTATTGTGCACTTTACTTTTTTTCGTAATTGTATGCCATGTTTTCGTGTGAGTGTTGTAGGCGCAACAACAACACTGCCATGATATGCCAGGCCAAGTTTGCTGAAGATGTTTACCTCAGTTTCGGGACGAATTGAAACTGTACAAAATCAATCAATATCAGATATCTGAAAAAAAATTATGAACTCAAACAAAATTACATTTTAGAAAACAAATTTACAAAACAGGAAACACATTTACATTTAAAAAAATATAAACAATTATTTGGTATTTGTAAAAGGGTTTCTTGTGTTGTAAAAGTGTTTTGCAACTCAGGGCCACTGTACACAGTTCCGATGTTTTGCCATATTTATTGGAATCGCACATTGGGTCCTGATTAGGGATGTCCGTTATTAACCTTTGCTGATATCTGATATTGGAGAAACACTAAATTTCCAATACCAATATATGCAGGTGATTTCCCCTGAATTGTTATTATTATTAATCCAGACTAAGGGCATTCTATTAATAACTGTGCAGCATAAAAACTAGGGGTGTGAAGATTAATCGTTTGTGTTTGAGTGTATTGGTCCAAAAAGCCCTGATCGATTAAAATGCAGTGAAATGGTCCGATAGTTCCGATTTTTGTCAATGGACCGGTTTCTTGCTCCAGGGCCTGTCCTCAATTTGACGAGATTGGCCGCTTACTCTCACTAGAGTGGCGAGCCCATAGACAGATATATCTACTCACACATGTCTACGCATGTTTGGACATAATTTTAAGGAAGATTGAAAGACAGATAAAAGCAACGCAATTTGCTGACTCTATTGAGCGACAATGTAATACACTGGAGGTCCAACAAACCTTAGCAGTCACCCAGAGAGGCAGTGTGTAACTGATGACTCGGTGACACACGGTACGGCACGGCAGGAACGACCAGTAGTCAGAGGAGTGGACAGAATAAAATACAAAATGTTTTCCAACCGCAGTTCGGCAATAACTTGGCAAAGTTCAAGGCAATAACGGAATTGATCGCCCACAATGTCCTGTGCGACAATCTGGTTACATGAGTGCTGTCATGTAGGCATGTATTTGACTAAAATGATCCTGATATCCTGATATACTTGTTAATGGAGATTAAGTACAAATTATCAATCAGTGTAAATATCTTGGGTTAATATTGGATTCACAGCTCTCCTTTAAAGGCCATATTGACAAATTGTGTAAAAAAAAAAAAAAAAAAAACTCAAATTCAATTTTGCATATGTTCATGCAATTTGAAAGGAGATTTCGAATTGCAGATGAAGCTGCAAAAATGTCCTAATTGTATAAAAAGCGCATATGTATTTTCTATTGCATATCTATTGTGTGCTTCTTGCCTTTTTAAATCATGGCCAGGGGACTACAGATGAAAACAAGCCTTTGGCTAATACTTTCTTATTTAACCATGTGTAATCATATGTTTATGAAATTGCATTACTGCCTGTTAAATAAACTAAACTAAAACAAAAAAAAAACTGGCAGCAAGTGTAGTTGAAAGCTGAGTTTTCTACTGGATCAGTCAATTAATATTTTTTATGAATCGTTCCTGAATCGGATCGTAGCCTGTGAACTGAGATATGAATCAGATTGTTATGAGTGAAGATTTACACCCGTAATAAAAACACTACTTCAATATAAGTTATACAAAAATGCCAAATTTGTTTTTAACATTTTGTTTGAAACAGTCCTATGATTCTTTGTGCAGCATTTTAAGTGAACAAATAATATCCAGTGTTGGACAGAATAACACAAAAACAGTCACTAACATTATAAAGTGGGCTTCAGCCCTCGCAACAATTGGCAGAGTAAAAGACACACAGATTGAAAATACTTCGATAAAAGTGAACAGCCCTCATTAAAGTGCAATAAGTATTTCAGCATTGCCACAATGCAATGTGGTTCAATGTGATGTGTGCAACGGCCTTGAACGGTGGTTCACTTGCAAATGTCTGAAAAATATTTACAAATATGATAAGACATAACGTATTACGGCTTGAGAAACTTCACATCTTGAGTAAATCCATGATTTTTGTCTGATCTCTTCTGCTCTTGTGTGTTATTTACCATATTTAACTTTGACTCTTTGTGAGACAGCTGCGTTGTCGTTACTTGTCGTAACTGAATCTATTCTTTACTACATTACATAGAAACACGTTGTAATAAAGTGTGAAAATCTTGTCCCCCATCCTCACAAGACCAGCTCCTCTCAGTCATTTTGAATAGTTTTCTTATCCACAAAAAACTCCAGACCACAAACATTTAGTGTAGTTGTTCAACATTCAGGTGAACAAGTGGCAGAACTGAAGTGTCAGAACCCCATGAGGGTGTCCAGCGTATTTGTGAAGACAGATTCGCTCCAATTCTAATAATTTTGCTGATATCTGGCCGATAATATGAGTGGACTGAAATTAGCGACTATCCCTAGTCCTAAGACATTTACCTCGGTTAGGGGCGAATGGCAGTATTAATCAGTATCTGTTTGAATTGGTTTCAGCAAATTTAACTGTTTATACAGTATCAGCAAATTGGATATTGGCAACAGTTTATATCAGACATCCCTTACCAAATCTTTTTTTTTTATTATTTTTTAAACCTTCTTGTTACCTTAATTCTTCTTGTTGTTAACATCAACTATTCTTGGTGTTAATTTAACTTCAGCCAAAATATATATATAATTCAAAATAGTGCCTAACATTTTCAGCTCAGTACAGTTTCCTGGCATTTATGACATGAGCTCATATGTTGTTTTGATGTTTTGGACAATGACTGGCTAAATACCTGGAACCATATACCTATACCTGGAATCCTGGATTACCTCGACTAAGAACCATTTTGATGTCATAAGCATCGCTATGTCTTAGACAGGGATATCTTATGATGCATAAGCGCTTTCACAACTGTGTCACAGGGTTGTAAATATGCGGACATGTTTTGGAAATTAATAACCAGCAACATCCAGTTCCAAAGCATTAAAAGCATATGCAAATATATACTATATATCTATATTAAAGTGCAAATGGGAGGTTGTATGTTTTTGATTATCTATCATTGTTCTTCAAATGTAGATAACAAAAGAAAGATGGAGGAAATTGATGCCTCCTCCGCTGTGAAAATGAAGAGAGGTGACATGAAGACATCTGATCTTATTGTACTGGGTGTACCTTGGAAAACCACTGAGCAGGACCTGAAGGATTACTTCAGCACATTTGGCGAAGTCATCATGGTTCAGGTACAACATTGATTAAACACACACAGTTTCTCTGTTGTTCGTGCTCCTCAGCTGATAGCCATCCACCATTTGTTTTGCAGGTCAAGCGTGATAAGAGTGGAATCTCAAAGGGATTTGGTTTTGTTAGGTTTACTGAATATGAAGCTCAAGAAAAGGTGATCTCGCAGCGTCACATGATTGACGGGCGATGGTGCGACTGCAAGGTCCCTAACTCAAAGGTGAATATGGTAATGTCCGGAACATATCTGCCTCTAAAGCGCCACAACTTGTGGTATTTCTTCAAACTCATCACATCTTTGAACAGACGGGTCCGGATGAACCTCTACGGAGCCGCAAAGTGTTTGTTGGTCGCTGCACAGAAGACATGACCACAGATGACCTCAGACAGTTCTTTCTGCAGTACGGAGAAGTCACGGACGTGTTCATCCCCAAGCCGTTTCGTGCTTTTGCCTTTGTCACATTTGCAGATGATCAGGTACGGTGCTTCACCTACAGACAAGTCACTGTCCGCCCGCCACCCACAGACCTAACCTGGCTCTTCTCCCCACCCAGGTTGCCCAGTCACTCTGCGGCGAGGACCTGATCATCAAAGGTGTTAGCGTTCACATCTCTAACGCTGAACCCAAACATGGCAACCGGCAGTATGACCGAGGCTCTCGATTTGGGAACGGTTTTGGGGCACAAGCGTTTGGTAGCGGTCGCAGTGGTTTAGGAAGCAGCTCCAACAACAGCCTTGCTAACTTTAGTTCCTTCAGTCTAAATCCCGCTGTCATGGCTGCCCTGCACAGTAGTTGGGGGATGATGCTAGCAAACCAGCAGCACACGTCCACGTCAGGCAGCGGCTCGAGTGGAACCAGCTCCAATAGGGACCAGAGTCAGTCTTTCAGTGCAGGCAACAGTAACTTTGGCACTGGTTCAGCCAGTCTCAGCTGGGGAACAGGGTCCAACTCTGCGACTAGCGGTAGTGGGTTTAGCTCAGGGTTTGGTTCCAATATGGATTCCAAGTCATCTGGGTGGGGTATCTAAGTGTCTGGTAAGTATTGTGAGAAAGATGAGTCTTTTCAAAAAACAAAAGGAAAAAAAATCTGGTGTGGTGTATATGGAAATACTTTGTTGAGGATGTTTTTGTACATTTGGAAAAAATGCTAAAGATTTATGATTAGAATGTGTTAATGTGAGTTGTTTACCAGGACGTCCCAACTCAAGTGCTATTTTTTGATGTTTGTTTGTTTCCATTTCAACTGGATTCTCTAATGCATGAATTGTGAACCAATGTATAACCATTTAAGAATGCATGACTGTTTCAGATACTCCATTCATATGGCATTGACAGACTTGAAACGCAATCTTGCATTGGGAAGAATCTGGTTGAAAGCTCCATGTTTTAAGTGCAACCTTATTTGCAGTCAAGTTCTGTGGAAACGCCTTCATTGAAATCTCTTCTGCAGTTCACCTCCCACTCTTCCACTTCCCCGTGAGGAAGCTCCTCTTTGGCAGCATTCTCGGCGTGATATCCGTATCATTCTTCCTCTTCCCACCTGTAAATGCTTTGTCATCACCGACTGACTTCACTCCGCATGTTCTGAGAGACGGTGGGTGCTTTCATTTTTATCCACTTTTAAATGGAAAGAACTGCGCAACTGACATTTTTAAGAACTGATGAGTGCGGTTGAGGATGGCTTGTGACGAAGAGTGAAGAGATGAGTGAGCGAACGGAGAGAGACGGGTGAAACGGACTGGTTGTGCGGTGAAAGAGCCCAATTTGACTGCTTTTCTGAGTGTGTGAGTGGAAGCTGCAGATGCTACCAGCACCTCCCCTAAAATGGACTTTCTTTAATTAGTACTTCAAGATATTTTTTTTTATTTCTGCAAGATTTCCTTCTTTTTGTTATGTTTCTCTACTACGTATGTTGAACCAGTGCGGAAATAATGGATATGTAGTTGAATGTTGTGTTGAATATTTGTATCGCTTCTATTATCTGAATGCTGTATGGTGAGTGCTTTCATGTTACTAAACTAATGTGTGTATTTGATGTGGATGACGACGGCAGACTCTGGAAGACGCGTGTTGGTGTGAATGTGGCGTGCTGTGACCTTTGACCCCAGCAGCTCTTGTCGTTTGAGGTGTTGAAAATCATGTCAAATGAAGGGAGTTCTCTAATAAAGTTCATTTGAATAGATGCTTAGTTGAAATCAGCTGAGTTACTTGGTCCAAGGCCAAAGCCAATCTAACTCGATTCACGTATCCAGGGACCTTGGGCTGCGCTGGTCGAGGTCTTCAAACCAGGTGTGTACTGAAGGAAGAAGACTGAAGTTTCAACACTTTCTCAGACATCACATGGGCTAGTAACTGTCTTTTTGATGAGTTCATGGATTGTCAGAGACGTCGACTTTGTCCTGCAGGTGCTGTCTTACCTCTGGTTCAGTAACAATATTAGGTTTATGGAAGCGTGGGTAAGTAAGCAGGCATTGAGTGCTAAAGTATGGACATTCATTTAGACTCATGTTTTTATTGGTGATCATTTTTGATACAGATGCATTTTAAATTAGGTTTAATATTTCATATTTGACTCATTGAGTCTGCCTTTGTGTCTCCCTGAATGTTGGACGGTCTGTGACCTGTCCTTAGTCCCCGTCCTCCTCAGTGTCTCTGATCTTCCTCTTTGCAGTACTTTTCTTTTTCGTATCCTTCTGCTCCTGGTTCAATTCCTGACTCTTGTTTTGTACGTAGACAGACTAAAATAAAAAAAAGACATAAAACAATTATATCGTTTGTGTCTGCTTCAGAACCTTTGTGGTTATAAAATTGATGGTACAGTGGCATGATTTTACAATTGTTTTGGTGAATTCTGGAGACTGGTTAACTTGGTAAATCTGAAGGATTGTCATTGTGAATCAAACCAATACACCAAAATGTGACCTCCACATTTAACCCATCATCAAAGTGAATAATGAGCAGCTTTGGGTGCCTAGAGAGCAGTGATTGGGGATGGTTCCATGCTCAGTGCACTGCACTGGTAACTTGGGAGCTAGAGGATTTCAACTTGAGTCCGGTTCCTTCACCACAAGGTCACCACTGCCCCAACTCTGTACCCAATAATCATTGGTAGGTCACCATTTAGCAGAAACTGATAAAGTTTGTCAATTAAGGAACCAATTGTCTTAACTGTTTTTTAGAAGAAATTGATACAACCCTATCTGGAGAATGGACTGTACTACAAGTCGGTTACTATTACAGTGCCTTTGGGTTAACTCACCAGCGCAGAGCTTCGACGAGCCAAGAGCTTCACATCTTCTGCTGTGATGGTACTTCTCTTTGCGTGCCTGAAATTTTAAGAACTTTAAAATAAAAAATAAAACTATGACTTGTTAGGTAGAATATCGCAAACCAGATACTCACCTGGCAAATGCTTCCAGGTCTCTGGCAAAAACATCTAAGAACAAAACAAAGCCTGAACTTAGCAAGTAACAAGTTTCAGATCACGCCGTGCCGGTCTGTTACACAAGATCATTTGATCTAGTAATGTTTGTGTAAACTCAGGATGTTCAATTTGGAGTGGTTTACCATAAAACTCAGTTTCAGAAACCTTCTTGTGACTTCAGAAAACCTTGAGGCTCAATCACTAGTGAATCTTTACTTTTCAAAAACTGAAAACAGCGGATAATTATGGACATCTTGTGGTTGCTGTGGTCTACTTCGATACACCTATGTGTTAAAATACATTCTGCCGATTGTCTATATAATTAGTCAACCTTACCACACTGTCTGAACGTTGTCTCAGCCAGGGCTGCCACAACCTGTCGACTGAATTGGCTGTGCTGCTGCTCTCCGATCTTTTGGCACAGACGACCGACAGTGAAGTGCACCACAGCCTTTAACCTCTGAAATTGACAGCAGTAAATGTTTGTGAAAACATTACTGTTACTAGGCAAAAATTTCATCTTTTAAAAGTCATTAACTGAAGACATCAACGATTCGATTTCAGTCTTCCAGGTCATGGGCAAGGTTAAAGGGTTAAGTTAGGCAACTGGATATTCAGTTTTTTTGGAAAACATTTCACCTCTCATGCAAGAGGCTTCTTCAGTTCTTGGAAGAGGGGTGTTTCCGGTCCCTTCTGTTGGGTAAACCTAGGGTTGCCTGTAAAATGTGATACCTATCATTGGGTGAGTATTGATGGATGACTGTAACGACACCCCCTTATCCTCACAGAATATAGCTTCTGTTACTTCCCACTAACAGTTAGAACTAAAGAAGCCTCTTGGTTTCCAAAAAACTAAATCTCCAGTTTAGTTTTGCCACTGGACATTATTTAGAAAACATTTAATCTCAGAGGGTTCTTCAGCTCATTCTTCTTCATGCTAGGTTTTCCAAAATGAAACTGAACTGAATTGAGGTAGGGTCTTGAATGAGAGTTCTAAAAAAAAAAAGTAAATCTCCTCTTATCTCTACCCTTTCTCATTTCGCTGAACGAATAACCTTCTATTGAAGGGGACACTTTTTAAGATTTTAATTAATTGTTAAGAAGATTTGGAGAAAAAGCAAGATAGGCCAGATTAAGATGGTTTGGACATGTTCAGAGGATGGACAGTGGTTACGTTGGATGAAGAATGCTAGACATGGAGCTACCAGGTAAGAGACGAAAAGGAAGGCCAAAAAGGAGATTTATGGATGCAGTGAGGGAGGACATGGAGGACAAGGGAGTTAAGAAGTTAACATGCCATGAAGTTAACAATGCAATTAGACGTACAACGTTATAATGTATATAACTTCATAACAAAAAATAAAAAAGTAAATACTGCATTGTGAAGTCGTCTGCAGGGCAAAAACGGTACATGAAGTGTCAACTTGTTCTGTGAATCCTCTTTAAACTCTCACCGTCTTTTCTTCCTCTTCTTGGACGGACATTTTCCTTTCCGTCTATTCAACCAACCACTCGAAGTGTAATCGCCGCAACGAATTTGGAAATTCTACCAAAAATCCAGCGTCTTACGAAAACACGTCTGTAAATTAACTCGGTGACCGGACCTGTTGTTATTTTCACACACGAAACTCCCGCTGTACTAACGCTTACACTTATTTTCTTTTTCCTAATTTTAAAGCAAAGAGCTGTAACGCCACCTCGTGGCACGGAGGAATGATAACAGCAACGATAACTTTAGGCTGATGGCCTCAGTTGAGAAAGTAGGTTCATTACTGTACATATGGGTACTTAGCCTCTGTGTTATCCTTTCTTTGTCCTTCTATAACAGCGGTTCTTAAACTATGGCTCAAGTACCATTGCTAGTATTCTTCTTTTGGGCAGTTGCACAGTCTGTTTTTTGGAATTACTGAAGACCCCAGTGCAAAAATTACAGCTATAAATAGATATGAGATTTACGTTTCATGATTTTCAACTGATGGGTCGCAGGCCTCTGCCATGCCAATAAAAACCTAAATAATAATTATATATGAATAGTATGAAATAAATCATTACGTGATCTCCTTTCGGCCTATCCCTTTTCTCAGGGGTATGAGGGTCTGAGGGTTAGGGGTTGTCAGCAAGCAGGGCATCTGAATTCATATGAACTGACTCATATGTATTTAAATATGAGATAAACTGACACAGAAACATAACAAAAACACTTTATTCAGTTTATTTTTTTCTCTCATTCTGAACAGTCTCTTTTAACTGCTTCTCTATGGCTCATTAATTGGCTACAGCGATATCTAGTGGTGAGGTGACACATTTCCATTTAAAAGTCACACATACGTTAAGCACTTGTATTAGTACTCAGATATTATTCCACTCTGACTGACGTCAGTCCAACCCAGGTGAGTTCAACGAAAATCTGTGACTAAAACAGAAAAAGTTGTCGGTGTTGAATCTTAATGAAAAAACAATGATCATTTTGCTTTATATATATTTCAAAAATTCACCAATGGCTCCGACGTGTGTATACATGTCAGAGGGTCAGAGCTTCCGTTTATAGATCTGCCTGCAGACTTGGTTCTCACAGGTCAGCTCCTTTGGGGAGGAAACAGAACATGAATGAAGGTCTGGACCTCAGACATTCAGACTTCAGGACTCGTACCAGGAACAACATGTTGTCCTCTATCCAATGTGTCCAACCTCGATTCTTCTTCTGTCCGTTCTGGACACACTGCAGCTTGTTGCCATCCCAGGTCACAAGGCTCTGGCCGACCAATCACAGCTGCTGTTTTAGATTTGATCTTTGGTTTTGAGGGATCAACGGTTTGGCCGTAGTCCTACCTGGCAGGTCCGGTTGTCCATGCCTGAGGTTACTTCTGTGAACTCTTCTCCAATTGTGAAGGAGCAATCATAGTTTCTGAATGTGGTGAGGGTCCTGATGGTGAAAGAGTCACCATCCTGCTTTATGACCTTCTGAGGACTCAACATCTTGGCCACCTTGCGTGTTGCATAGTCAATGCCTGTATGAGGAAATGGAGTAAAATTCCCATCAAATTACTCAAGGGATTTTTGGGGAATTTCGCCATCATGACTTTTCACACATTGACTAAGAGGTCTAGATAGGTTACACTAGTATATCAGAAATCCAGGTAAAGGTTGAAGAGTGATGTTGGAAAACTGGAAAAATGACATATTCTCAAGAAGTTATTTTATTTCTCTTTAGTAAAATAAGTTCCCTAGAAACGAAAAGAAACCTTTTCCTCTACTCATTAATATAAATAAAAAAAAAAAAAACAGAATAAAATTAATTGATCATTTGACTATAGCTAAGAAACCACATGTTTCTTAGCTACATGTGGTTGAAGTAATGAGTCTCACCCAATGCAATCATGATGAGATGAGATCCCAGGTCCCACTGTAGTCCACAGTCATCTCTGACACTGACTCTGACGCTGACATTGAGAGTCCACAGTTGCAGCCTTTTTAAAGCTGGTGGGTGGGATTTACCGTTTGACGTGCATGTGTTTGTAACAGAAGTGATTAAACCTGTTGCTGTGGAACTAAAGCGATTGTAAAATACTAATAAAACTTAAGTTGAGCACAAACACTAAAAGGAATGGACTAAATAATAATAATAATCAATTAAAATAAGGTAGATGTAAGACATTTAGATGAAATAAATTATGCATCGGTGTAATTATTGTATATCAAGTAATATACAAAAGAAACTAAAAAAATCTGAAACAGAAATAAGAAACTGTAAAAAAATGTATTCATATTACGTATTCAACTAATAATTATAATATCTGCCCCATTTCTTGTCAGTCTATCCCTCTGTCCATCTCTCTGTCTGTCTGCCTGTTTTCTGTCTCACTGCCTGCCCACCTGCCTAACTGCCTACCTGCCTGCCAGTCTGACTGTCTGCCTGCCTGCCTTGCTCTCTGTCTCTCTTTGTCTGCCTGCATGTCTATCTCTCTGCCTTTATCTCTCTCTGACTGTCAGTCTGTCTGCAGGTGTATACCTCCCCATATCCTCTGTCCAGGAGCCATCTCTGTTGCTCTCGGCAGTGCCTCAGGAGTCGTGTTTCAGCCCAGGTCGGCCTGGATCTGTCCATGTTCCTCTACACGCTGGTCTCCATGGCGTACCACAGCAGCAGGTGGATACCGCCGAGTAAGAGGGTGAAATTGTCCGTGCTGCTTCAGTTTTCTCTCAGAACTCGTCTGTCGTCCCTTCAGTCTATGCCATTTTATTGTTTCCTTTCTTTTATTATTTTGCAGTCAGATTCTGAATGTCCTGTTCATGGCTGTTGTGCTGCTTCCTCAGCTCTACGTCTTGGCAAGGTAACTGGGACAGGGTCAGTCAGACAACAGGGCACTGGTGTGGAAACAGGGTTGTCATGATGCCATGTTTTTTTTTCTTTTCTTATGCAGCCCTAAGTCATCTAGATACTGTCAGCAGCCTCTGCTGAACAACCTCGCGGCCTCTGTCGCCATGTCGTTCATTGCGTCAGGTGAACACATTTGACAAACCTATGAACAAATACACAAATTAAAAAAAGTGCTGAAGTGTAGACTGAATCTTGTGCACAGGCTTGGTTGTGGTGTTTACCCTGTTAGAACCGGTTCCTCAGGGCCTTTGGGCTTCTTATCACCTGTTTGGGCTTCTGTCGTTTGGACAAGGTCTGTCAACAACCATTGTGACACTGTCAGCAGCTGCGTGTGTAAGAAAAGAAAAATGTTAGAAATAAAAATAAGCAAAGAACAAAATGAATACAACATATAACAACTTTTTTTTTTATCCGCAGGCAAAATCAACTCCAGAACTCTACTTCCTGTCCTTAGTCCTCACAGTGGCTGCCATTACAGGCACGGGTGAGTCACTTACATTAATAGTCTCCAACCCCTGGTCTATGGGCTAGCATTGGGTTGTAAGTAAGTACCAATATACATAACTTAAAAAAGGTTACAATTACAGTTGGAGTTAGGTTTAGAGTAAGTTAGATTTAGTGTTTAAGTAAGGGTAAGAGTTAGGCCCAGGTTGAAAGTAAAGTTTAGAACAAAAGTGAGGTTTAGAGTAAGAATTAGAGTTAGAGTCAAAGTCAGGTTTGAAGTTGGTTATAGAGTCAGAGTTGGAGTCAGTGTTAGGTTTAGAGTTAGCTTTAGAGAAAAGTCCAATATTAACTTTTTCAGATATCAGATATTGCCCATATTGTCCAAACACTTAATTTCTGATACAAATATTAAGCGATACTGGTAATATGTATAGGCATTATGTAAATAACGTGTGCATAAAATAAAAACACAGAATAACATGAAAAAAAAAACAATCATTAACCGTATAAACTGGGCTCATTCAGCCCACACGATAGGTAAATAAAAAGGCACACAGACAGAAATAGTTTCAGTCAAAAATGGTAAATGCCCCTGTTACAATGTATGTACACTTTAAAGAGGACTGTTAACTTTTTCATTTCATTGTGACAATGCTTTCTCGTCGATGACGGCACCAAAGAGTGGCCGTCAAGAGTGTTTTACTAGACTGCATAAAAACACCCAATAATGAGTTGAAATCCTAGCCTCCCACCCTTGCATGACAAGTCATTATGAATTAAAGGCTATATCTGCAAAAAACTCTTGACTACGGACATTTACTGTAGCATTCGAGCATTGTTGTTGTGCCTTCAGGTGAGGTTTGATGATTTAATTTATCATGCCCTTGTTAAAGTGGCAGGACCCCATAAGGGTGTGCAGCCTATTTGCCGGGACCTCGGCTTTGCAGCATCGGATTTTGAATATCGGTATAAAAACTGATATCGATTAGTTCCAATATAAACAATTTTGCTGATATTGGGTCGATAATATCATAGACCAATAGTAAAAGACATCCCCAGTTTAGAGTTAGGTTTACAGTTAGAGTTAAGGTAAGAGTTAGTTTGATTCAGTGTTAGGAGTTAGGGTTAGAATTAGAAAAACAAGACCATATTAAGAGGATGATCTTTATAAAGTGGATAAGTGGATTGATGTAGAGCAGTGCTTCCCAATCTTTTTCTGTTATGCCCCCCCAGCAAGGAGAAACAATTCGCGTCCCCCAATCCCACCACCCACTCTCCGCCGCAACTATAAATAACAGCTTTTGTCTATAAAATAGTTATAGGTACACCTCTGCATAACATGGTATCCTTGTTAACAAAGAAAACAAAAAAGAGATATAGTTCAACTTACAAGGATGTGCAATTACACTTTATTCTAGTGTGGCGGAAAAAAAAGCATGTTCCCAGGGTCACCCGTGCCACACTCAGCATCGCACCGCACCCCCCCAGGGGGGCCCGCCCCACACTTTGAAAACCCCGATGTAGAGGATTAGATCAAGGAAATAATTTTATGACGGTTGGATTATTTGGTTAGGAGACCATTGGCGTTTTAATTTAACACAGGCAAACGTTCAATGTTTTAACACATAAACGATATTCTTTCAATTCATTTTTTTTTCAGTTTTAGTCATGGTTAAAGGAGGACTGTGGCTGACCAAGACCGCCTTAACGCCTCTGCACCTCCTTGAGGGGTCAAACCTGAACTGAGTGACTTTATGACATTTTGTCACCAACAGAAGGGATAAGGGCAGCAGAAGGAGGAAAGGTAAAGTCATCCCTCTCACTGCTACTAGGTGGATGTTTGTTTGACTGTTAGTGTTAATTGTCAGCGTAAACAGGATCTGTTTGTGCTGCAGTTTAGATGTGGCTACAGCAGCAACAACTGTATTACCCACTGGAGATGGAGAGAGCTCAAAGGAAGTCCAAAAAATGTTATTTATCTTCTTCTCTCCCTTTTTCAAGGTTTGTCACAGCAAATCATTGTTTTCCAATTTACCTTGTTCTGTCCATTTTTTACTCTGACGCAAACTACCTCTGTGTCCTCCCTATCCACATCAATTAAACATATTTTTCTGCCACCCCTGACTTCCTGAAACAACTACAACACCTCCCCTGGCCCCAACCCAAAAGGCTTTTCTCTATCTAATATGCACAATATGCACAAATACACTGTATCGCTTTCTGCCCATTATCCTTCTTACAAATTGGAACCAAAACACTTTTCCTCCACTCATCAGGTATCTTGTCACTCACTTAAGTTTTATGAACAACCTTGTCAGAAAATAATTTTATTCATAACTATATAAAGTAGGGAAGTACAATATTACCTACGCTATTAATGATCTCACTGTTATTGTCCAAACACATACATTCCAACATGTCTCAGGACCCTGCGTGCGATTCCGGCAAAACATTGGCATTGTGGTGATCAATTTCAATTGATGAATGGGCTGATAACAATAAAATAAATATTACATTATTGTGCAAACAACACACTGATAACACTGTCTATCTCTACCTCAAGTATAAAGTCAAATGTATTTAGTGTGACAAATCTAGTGCAACCCCAATTTACGCATAAATTGAGATTATGCGCAAGCCACCAAGCAAAAATTTGATTTGACGCCTCACTCGTTTTCTTTACATGTTTATTGACCTTGTAACTCTTATCCCACAAGTCTTCTTAGTGAATTAGGATTATCTATACATTTTCCTCTGGATTATGCTGGTATGTGCAGGTTTCACTGTAAAACTGTACAAAAAACATTATTGTTTGTTTTGGGTGGGGGAATATTTGGAAATGTTGATGTATCTTAATTGATTACAATTAACTGACTATTTGTTATGACTAATCACATTGATTATATGACTTTGTAGTGAAAAACTTGCAGAA
>JAFBJS010057583.1:0-12056 GCA_016785265.1 Paraplagusia blochii
TTAAGAGGCTCACTATTTGGCAGGGGCCATTTTGGGAGGCTCACTATTTGGCAAGCAACTTTTGTGGAGGCTCACTATTTGGCAAGCAACCTTTTGGGGAGGCTCACTATTTGGCAAGGTTCTTTTTAGTGAGTCTCACTATTTGACAAGAACCTTTTTAGGGGCTCACTATTTGGCGGGGGCCATTTTGGGGGGCTCACTATTTGGCAAGCACCTTTTTTTGGAGGATCAATATTTGGCAAGCAACTATTTGGGGAGGCTCACTTTTTGGCAAGGGATCACTATTTGGCAAAGTTCATTTTAGGAAGGCTCACTATTTGTCAAAGGTTATTATAGGGAGGCTCACTATTTGGCAAGCAACTTTTTGGGAGGCTCACTATTTGGCAAGCAACTTTTTAGGGAGGCTCACTTTTTTGCATTGGTCATTTTGGGGAGGCTCACTATTTGACAAGGTTCATTTTAGGGAGGCTCACTATTAGGCAAGAACCTTTTTAAGAGGCTCACTATTTGGCAGGGGCCATTTTGGGAGGCTCACTATTTGGCAAGAACCTATTTAGGAGGCTCACTATTTGGCAGGGGTCATTTTGGGAGGCTCACTATCTGGCAAGCACCTTTTTTGGGAGGATCAATATTTGGCAAGCAAGTATTTGCTGAGGCTCAGTTTTTGGCAAGGGTCATTTTAGGGAGGCTCACTTTTTGGCAAGCAACTTTTTGGGTGGCTCACTATTTGGCAAAGTTCATTTTAGGAAGGCTCACTATTTGTTAAGCAACTTTTTGGGAGGCTCACTTTTTGGCAAGAAACTTTTTGGGGAGGCTCACTATTTGGCAAGCCACTATTTTGGGAGGATCACTTTTTGGCAAGGGTTCATTTTTGGGAGTCTTACTTTTTGGCAACAAATAAGTGTTTCTAATAACAGAAAACTAAATCATTTTCTTTAGCTTTGTTGTTTGTTAGAGGAAATCTCTGTAAGCATTTTAATATCTCTCTCCTTGTTGATGAATCTAAAAGAAAATCATAGACAAACATCCATGGCAGCTTCTTTCCTTCCCAGCAGGTTTTCTCCCCACAGTGAATCTTTGATTAACAATATTAGAGATTCGTACAGAAGTTTTCTGAGAGACTCAGTTGTCAGCGTTCTCCTTGAGTATTTTACAAGGCCAATATTGTTTGTTTCTACTAACTTTTCCACTCCTATTGATACATCCCTGCTAGGTTTTGTCTGCCTCAGTTTATGCCTTTTTCCCTTTTTATGAAGGGAACAAAGACAAAGAAATGTCTGTTCTGTGTAAATGATGTTCTGTGTAAACAAACCTCTATCTTCAAGAGATTCGGGAATCTTCAGCCACACTTCACATAAAATTCAGGTTATTCAAAATGTAAGAACCTGAAGATGACCCCTTTTTGTTTTCTCCGTAGGACTTCCTTACAGATTTGATGATGTCTGAAGTGGACCGCTGCGGAGAGAATGAGCACCTGATCTTTAGAGAAAACACGCTCGCTACAAAGGCCATAGAGGAATACCTCAAACTGGTGGGGCAAAAGTATCTCCAGGACGCACTTGGTGAGCCTACTTTTTCAGAACACTTACAAACAAAACTACATTAGAATAGGTTAAAAGTAACATGCAAAAGCTTAGAGTTTTACAACAATTTTGTCAACCTAAATCTTCACCACTTGTATTTGGTTATTGTCCAGGTGAGTTCATCAAGGCTCTGTATGAGTCAGATGAGAACTGTGAAGTGGATCCATCCAAGTGTTCTTCAGGTGACCTGCCAGAACACCAGAGTAACCTGAAGATGTGCTGTGAGCTGGCATTCTGCAAAATCATCAACTCCTACTGGTGATTATTAGAACCTACATCCACAAACAGCCTTTTTTGGTGGTGTGGCCAATGACAAAATGAAATGTATTTTTATTATTTTGAGGTTCATGTTTTAGAAAACAGAAAAAAACAAAACAAAAAAAATCTGATTTATTCGTATACTTTGATGAAGTAAAGGAGTTGCAATACATCCATCAATGCAAAGAGAAACATGTGGTTATCTTTTATACCTCATACAACACAACTCTGTTGATATGCTTTATCAAAACATACAACACATACATTTTGCTTTTTGTTTCCGGGCTGTAAACAACAAAATTACATCAAAAACTGGAAATGATACATTTAAAGAGACATGAAAAAAACAAATATTTCATTCAAATTAAATTCCTCATATGTTTTTAATATATACATATGTTATACATTCAATTAATATATACATATAATATATACATATGTTAATATATACATATAATATATACATATTTTATACATTCAACTAACAATCCCGATCTGAAGAGAATGGAAAACATGGACAATTGCAGTCAATTTTTTCAGTTAAAATTAATAAATATTAATTAGACCCAAACCCCAAATTGGGTTTGACGCCCCAGTCTTACACTAATCTTTATAGAATTGCCAGAGGTTTGGACAAGCACTAAAAACTGCCTGCTCTCTTGGCCTGGTTAAAGCCTCCCATTGCTGCTGTCCCATTTAGTCTCTGGCATGATTTTCAAAGTTTGTTTGTGTTTAACAAAAAGGATTAAATTTGTCTTTTGTTAACATTAATTTTTTTAAGTCAATGGCCAGTTTGTGTAGTTGAATTGAGTTGTGTACACATACCATATTTTCTAAAAGAAAATATTGTTTTGTTCTCCACAGTGTTTTTCCACGAGAACTCAAGGAGGTCTTTGCGTCCTGGCGGCAGGAATGCAGTAATCGCGGCCGACCAGACATCAGCGAACGTCTGATCAGCGCGTCTTTGTTTCTGCGTTTTCTCTGTCCGGCCATCATGTCCCCGTCACTTTTCAATCTGATGCAGGAATATCCCGATGACCGCACGGCGCGGACGCTCACTCTGATCGCCAAAGTCACCCAGAACCTGGCCAACTTCACCAAGTAGGTTTGGAGACGGATCGTGATCCCAGTGCAGGAAGAATCATGGGAATTGTTTGGAGGTAATTTTTTTTGTCTTCTTTTAGATTTGGGAACAAGGAAGAGTACATGTCCTTCATGAACCAGTTCCTGGAGCACGAGTGGGCCAACATGCAGCGTTTCTTGCTGGAAATCTCAAATCCGGAGACGATCTCCAACACTGCAGGCTTCGAGGGTTACATCGACCTGGGGAGGGAACTGTCCACGCTGCACTCCCTTCTGTCTGAGGTGGTTTCCCAGATGGACCAGGTACTAAAACAAAACCAAAAAAAAAAAAATTACTGCTTCATTAATGTCTGCTTTATACTGTATTGATTAATGTTGATAAGTTCTGCCAAAATAATTTTCCATTAAGTGAAACAGAATACTACAAAATTTAAATTGCACAGCGAAGACATTATGGTAATGATTGGACATGAAATCAATATTTTATTACTCTGTTATATAAAGTGTGCCAGAAAACATTGGGGAGCCAGGCAGGCTGAGTGAAGAACTTTATTGGATTTGCAGAGACATTGTAGTAGCCTCAGAAACTAATGCACATGTGTAATAATTAGGAAAAGGACGGAGGAGGAAAAAGGGAGGAGATGGATATTTCTCTCTCCTCGAGAAATCATTTCAACGAAACAGTATATTTTAATATTGAGAATCTGAATATCTGAATTAGAAAAATCTCTTAACATGGAGTCAGGGACTTTACTTAATAAAAAAAAAGGCAGCCGTATAAAACAACACATCGTAATCCTACCTTTTCTTTCCAGAGCGGAGCCTCAAAGCTGGGTCCTCTGCCGAGAATCCTTCGTGAAGTAAACACAGCTCTGTCCAACCCGTCTAGTGTCCAGACGACATCTGGACAGTCATCAGAACACCTGGGCTCATCTCCTCCTGAAGCCAGCTGCAGCATCTCTTCTGGTCTGCAGAAGATGGTGATAGACAGTGACCTTTCAGGGTGAGGGAAATAATAAATCTCTGGCAATTCATATGTTGCATTTAGACTAAAGAGATACAGTGTATGTCTGTGACCAAACATTCTTCAACCATAGAACATCCATGGTGGTCATTTTGACCATGTGGGAAATTTTACAAAATAAGCAACGTGATAGAAAAGTGTCAGCTAAGGTTTACAGGACAGTTTGGAGACCAGCCATGATGAATGGATTAGAGACACTAGGAATAGGTAGAAGACAGGAGACAGAGCTGGAGGTGGAGGAGTTATAGATGCTGAGATTCTCTTTAGGAGAGACAAGGAGCTACCAGGTAAGAGACATAGATGAGATTGATGGATGCAGTGAGGGAGGACATGGAGGTAGTTGGAGTCAGAGAAGACACAGAGGACAGGGTTAGATGGAAATTGTTGACTTGCTGTGACAACCCCTGAAAAAAGGGACAAGCCGAAAGGAAAAGAAGAAGAACCAATAACTTTGTCAAATGTAAAAAACAACTGTCCCTTACACTCAAATAGAATAGACCTTTTTAGTCACTGTATCTTGGGAGGTACGGTGACTAAAGTGACAGTGACATTTAGGTCTCCTCCTCTGAAAGTGCTCCGTCTGATAGATGCAAATAAATAAATGCACGTATCCTTTTAAATAGTATCATGAGCAGCAATGGATACAGAAAATTCTTGCAGCAGCAAACAGAGGATCCGAATTCAGCGCACTCTCTGGCTGTTGGCTCTATGATAACATGAATATTCTATATAAATCTATAAAATTATTTTAAAGATATCACTAATTAATTCTACTGCTAATCTTTCATTTGCGAATGAATCATGCCTTCATTTTGAGGTTACCATGCAGCGGTCAGAATGACAGCTTGCAGACTTTCTAGTAGTTGAAAATTCTAGTAGCTGAAATCCCTGGCCATCTAGTATTAAGAAATGAAAGGGTTTTTATACTGTATACATAATACAGCAGGAACCAGTGTGATGCTGAAAAAACAGTACTTTCATATTGAAACTCCAATGTACAAGGTTTTGTTGACTTTTGAGGACCCAATATTGACATTTTAATGCCCCTGTCAAAACGCACCGCCACTGTTTTGCCACAGTAGAACAGAATAAAAGTCAGTTAATACGCAAACACTGCTGCCTTTTGTCCTTTTCAGGTCTGTCCCCCTGCACCTCCAACAGCAGATACAGTCTCAGCATCACTTGACGCTTTATTACATCAACATTTTTTCATGTCTCCAGGGAGTAAATATAACCTCGGAGCATCACCTCGTGTCACTGATCTACAGTCCTGGCAGAGTAGTAGCAAGGAGAACGTTAAAAAAGGGAACAGTGATATGAGGACAAAAAACACGTTAGGCAGAAATGTACGCGAAAAGGGGAAACTTTGAGAAAGAAAGAGAAATACAAATATAAAGGTGCTCGGATAAGGAAAACAAGAGGAAGAGAATTTTTTTTTCTCCACATTTCAAATTATTATCTTTGAATTATGGTTGTGTTAACCTGCAGAATCTTAAATAATGAGACAAATTACATCTACAGACACAAGCTAATGCTGTCATCGCAAAAAAAAAGTGTTTCCAACAGAAGTTTAGCTATCTCTGACCTAACACCATAGCGAAGAGCTCCCCCTACAGGCTTTAATGCAGATAGTGCACGTGGTTTCGGAGGAAATTCAATTGGAACAGAGGTACAAAGAGAAACAAAGTAGTATTTATGATAACGGATATTTTAGGTCTTTATTAGACTTCATGAATTTAACTAAATTGTATTTTCATTGTGATAGTATAATTTACATTCTCCTTTTTTATTCCTACTAACTTTTTCACAAACTCACAAAATGTTTTTATTTGGTCTTATAACGTGATCATAGATTTGGTCTTTTTTATCTCATTACCACAGATGTCATCTATTCTACGTATTTATCTGTTCTTTCTTTTTTTTTCCCAGACTGGTCGACTTCACCAGGCTTCCATCACCCACCCCAGAAAACAAGGACATATTCTTTGTGACACGGAGCTCAGGGATCCAACCTTCCCCGGCACGCAGCTCAAGCTACTCGGAGACGAATGAGACAGACATTGGTATGGCCAATGGCAGCAAAAGTTTGTCCATGGTGGACCTACAGGACCCCCGCAGTTTGGATGCTGGTTTGGGTCCCAGCACCTCGGACATCATGGGCGAGGGGTCCAGCTCTGGCGGTGTGTGGTCAGCCAGAGTGCCTCAGCCTAACATGATGGGAGGCCCCACCCTGAGGAGGCCGGGCTTGACCCAGTCCACCCCTGTCACAGAGACAACACCGGGTCGACCTGCCCAATTACTCGCCCCTCTTTCCTTCCAGAATCCAGTGTACCAAATGGCAGCCTGTCTGCCTGTCTCACCTCGCGGACTCAACGACTCTGGCTCAGAGTGCCATAGTTCTGTCAGTTCCCATAGCAACAACGAAGAGGCGCCAGCAATGGGGAAGCACACCTATTTGAACCACGGTGGCGGAGGAGCCAGCGGTGCAGGGGGGAGCAGCGGAGACGAGTACACAAGGCGTTCAGGGGAGTTTAACCGCCGACAGTTGTCTCTGACGGAGACACAGCATCAGGCCTCAGTTCCCAGGCAGAACAGTGGCGGCCCACAGCGCAGGATAGACCAACCTCCGCCTCAGAACATCAATCGAGGCCGTACCCCATCTAACCTCCTCAACAGCGGATACCCACGTCCCTCCTCGGGAAGCATGATGACATCGTCCCCCGACTGGCCCGGCAGCGGCGCCAGGTTACGACAACAGTCGTCCTCGTCCAAAGGGGACAGTCCTGAGACCAAACACAGGGCTCAGCACAAGCAGGTACGACGTTCACACTGTTTTCTACAAGTGTGTTTAACACTTACTGGAAGTGCTATTTATAATTCAAGACGGACACAGACTGTAGCTGTCTGAGGCTGCGCCGTCACCTGGTATTACACTGATAGGGAGCGCTGCTGGTACAGAATGCCCTTTCGCCTCTTGGCACGTGGAGCGGGGCTGCGTAGGAGGTCTGTGAACAGACACGGCACAGTTTGCCCTAATGAACTGCAGTCGTCGTGCATGTAATGACAGCAATTTGCATACAGGCAGCTCATCACTGTTTTACTGGTCATATTTAATGAGCTGAGAATGAGAGTGATGGAGGGACAATTAGCATTTTATTAACCAGGGACATTTACCAGGCAGCTGAACTCAGACGGACTCAAACTTTCCGTGACAGAATCTTGCTAGATAGAAAAATTGCGTATTATGGGAGGTTAAAAAAATTGATTTAACTTAGTTGTAGTTTGATCTATTAGTCACAAGATGTGATAGAGAGAGGAAAACATTTTTGCAGAAAGTGCAGAAAGGATGGACAGATCTAAAGACAGACAGGCAGACAAACAGATGGATAGATAGATAGATAGATAGATAGATAACTAATAGCTACTCTGGAGACATCGGGGGCTGTAGTCCATATATTGTCTAAATTTTACCAAAGTCAATTGGAATCCTGCTGTCCCCAGACTTGTCATCGTCTGTCTGTCCCTTAAATTGCTTACTTAAGACAATATTTTCCTTTTTTGGTATTAGCCTGAGGCCGCAGCTGAATACATTCACACATGTAAATCATGTCTTCAAAGTGTCCCTTTGAAGACAGCTGTGTGTCCATTCCACCGTCTGTTTCCAGTCCAGATCACTGGGTTCATCTCCAGCTTACTGTATTCCCGTTGGTTCTGTGCTTGTGCTGTTGCTTCTCCTCCTCCCCTCTCCCTCCTCCTCCTCCTCCTCCTCCTCCACCCGTCACTTGCACTCAGCTCACGTCCGTGTGTGTGTGTGTGTGTGTGTCTGTGTGTGTTTGTGTGTGTGTTTGTGTTGTGCTGGTTCTACTAGGCCCCCTCCCCTGTCAACCCAAGTGCGCTGGACCGCACAGCAGCCTGGCTGTTGAATATGAATGTGCAGTATTTAGACCATGAGGGACTGGAGCCAGAGTCACTGAGAAACAGAGAGGATCTGAATCAGGTGGAGAAGGTAACCAACGTTCTCATCCAATATTTGAACTCAACTTCCTTCACAAACCGCCTCAATCTCCAGCTGTTGCGCCTGATTGACCTTCTGTTTCACTTCTACTTCCTCCCCCCAGCCCCCAACCCCCGGTTAGAAGAGTCAGATCAACAGTGAAACAGTTCAGTTTAATGGTTCTCACCCTGTCTTTCCACCTTTTCAAATCGTTTTTGCACTGTGAACAAGCCAGTAATCAGTTGTTCCACTGATTTCACAGCAACTAATTTACAAAGTGCTGCATGGATGCGATGGCCATAGTAACAGAGACCATAGGAGAGCATGGGTCTGTGGTTGTCAGGATAAATAAACAAATTATTTATCGTAAACGTCAACATTTCCAACTACGACTATCGGTAATTTGTTAGGTTTTGTTCGCTACGCACTTATCTTATTTTCCAAATGATTCAATATGTTGTGTAATGACTCACATTCTACGGCCGACGTACACTCTCGATTTTAGACAAAAGACAACCATCGTAGGACATACACCTAAAGGAAGACTGCCGTAACTGTCCACCAAAGACAAGCAGAGATACAATTCTAGTGGTGTCAGAAATTCAAGATTACTGTCTCATAGTTTGGGAGGTGCAAAAACCTGCATCAGCCAATAGAAACACAGCCGGGAGAAAACCTGAAACCAGGGGTCTTAAACTCACGGCCTGTGGGCCATTTGCAGCCCATGGAATGATATTTTGCGGCCCCCACCTTAATGTGAAAGTTGAATTTATAATAATATTTCATAGATTTGTTCTCCACATTTTATGGTAAATCCTATAGTTCTCAAAAGTTGTTTGTAGTTAAGTTAACTAGCTTAATGTCTAATATATTTTCCAAAATGGTACATTTCTAGAGGCCACCACAGTGGCTGAACAATCACAAAATCTAATTTTGCAATTAGAACATATGCATAGTGATGGAAAAAAAATATTGAATTACCGTGTTGTTTTCTTTAATTTCTTGTTAACGTCAAATGCCTCTCTACACAAATGATGCATTTGTTTGGACACAAGTGATTAATTTAAGTGTTGATTTCTTAGTAACCAATAGTAGTCATAGTAACCAATTGACATAAGTCATAGCTTACACATGGCTATTAGGAATAACAATATTCACGTAATACAACTTTAGCGGTACAATACAGTACAGTGAACAAGAAATTGAAGAAAGCAAATACGGTCTTGTCATTTTCTACGATTTTGTAATATATTATCAGTCGGTAATCTGCCATAAAGTTACTTTAACTTGTTTTCTTTGTTTTCATGTAACAATTCTCAGATTTTTAGCCAGATTTTAATTATTAGATTTCTCTCTCTGTGAAATAACTGCACTCACAAATTTTATATATTTAACTACTAACCCAGAGTGGATGTGTTAGAGATACAGATACACAGACATGTTTGTGCCAGTGTGTTTGCGTCTCCTTAAATATAAAAACAGGAGACAGCGAGAGAGAGAGAGAGAGTAACAGAGTGAAAGAGAGAGAGAGTCCTGCCGCTGCCTCCCTCTGCATGTGCTCTTCCTCGCTTCTCTTCTTTGCGACCATTAGAAACACTCAGCCTCGGCTTCTGTTCCATTCTTTGATTGGCTGCCACTTGCTCCCCTCTTTTCTCCCCTCACCTCCTTTTTCATAATGACTACAGAGCTGTCATCCTATCATAGCTCACACCTTATAGAAGCCAGCAACCCAGGCAGGGAGAGAAACCAAAGAAGGCAATAACTTCATACAGTCATACCAAAGACGCCGCAGCCAACCTTAAAATAGCAGAGCAGCAACAAGAGCTGCAAAACAGCACATCTTCAACACCAGCTACAGTTAAAGACACTCAGTCCTTAGTATTTGGGTCGGTACAATACACAGGAAGTATTCAAATATAACTGATAAAGTCCAACATGATCGAAAAAGAGGATATAGTGATATAGTGAGAGTTTCAGCAACGTTTAGTTCCGAGGAAAACACAGTAGTAATTGCTAAAAGCCGTTGTCCTACAGCTGTGCAACAAGATTGTTAACCGCTTTGTTGCTCTATGTCAGGGGTCTCGAACTCGAGGGCCACCACCCACACTATCATTTCACCAAAGGACCGCGTCAACTTCATTAATCATGGTGGGGGCCGCGCAATATCGTTCCATGGGCCCAAGTTTGAGGCCCCTGCTCTACGTCTAGCTTGGGCAAATTTAATGATTTGCAGGTTCCTTAAATCGAACACGTGGTGCCAGGCTAGGAGCAAGAAGTTAAGCTAAGATGAAGGACATGCACAAAACTGCTCTGTGCCATCTACAGGAAAAACATGGGCATTGCATGGAAAAGACAGAAATATAATCACAATCTAATCCATATATATCATATGGACAAGTTTGGTGGGCCGGATTAGAATGCTGAATGGGCCACATTTGGCCCTCAGGCCTTAGTTTTTCTATTCCAGGTCTACGACAACATTGTGTTTAAAAACAGATCTGTTGATAATTAACATTTTACTCTAATTTAACTCATTTTTAATAACTTTTTACTCCATTAAGAACTCAAAGAAAAATGAACAATAATTTTAGATGCGTTTCCAATTGTTTTCATCTACGTCACTGTATAAAAAGCCGTGACAACAACCAGTGTCGGATGAAAACACGATGATACAGTTCAGTCCAGGCTGTCGTTCCAGATAAGTAAACATTACCTTTTGTATTATTTACACAATAGAGAAGGAACATTACTCACATTTCCTCCGAGTCTGCGTTCGTGTTCCGGGCAGAAGAAAAGCTCCAGTAGACAACCACACAGACCTGATGTATGGTAGGTGTGTGGGAGACCAGTGCAGGGACTGAAGGCCAGATCATTCATTCTCTGGGAACCTGCTGACAAGAACTGTGAGCCATTATAGAAAAAGAAAGACGCAATGAGACGATGAGGTCATTGTTTCCTCATGGAAGAAGAAGAAAAGAATGTCTGGTGCGTTTGAGTGACGTTACCTAACGAGCAAGAAGTGACAGGAAGAGATTGATGACAGCAGCAGCCTCTCCACTAACTGCAGCTAATTGTTCAGCCTTCTGATTGTTAAATGTTCTCCGTCAGCCTCGGCTGATTGACAACCTTAGATACACTGAACTGAGCCGCTGGTCCTTCGTTAACAGTCTTTATGTCGCATTAAAAACATAAAAAAAAAAAAATGTAGCTCAAATTACATAAGAGCGAAAGCACTAAATAAAGATCACAAGGCGTTGATGCAGAGCTTGAACCAATAATTTGGTCAAAACGTGGTCAGGAAGTAGGTCAGACTGAGTGAATCAGACCAAACTGACCGCAACATCAGTTGCTAATGTTAGATTTTCATCTTTTGTCAGTGTTTTAAAGTCAGATATTGTATGCTGCTTTGTGAGACATTATATGATTAAACTAAATTATTCTAATTAGAGGGATTAGATTGGATTACAGGTAAATAATATTAGATTAGATCATAATGAATAGTAGTCATATATATTGGTAGGTATGTTATATTTACACATATATAGGTGTATATAGATGAACATGTATATATGTGTATGTATACATATAATCACATATATATATACACATAAATATATATATTTCTATATATACACACTATTTTACATAATACAAATTTAAGAAACAGGTCTAGTTTTGTTAGGTCAGTCAGTCTAAATACAGAACTTCTCCTTTCGGCTTGTCCCTTTTTTCAGGGGTTGCCACAGCGAGTCAACATTTTTCCATTTTTCCCCGTCCTCTGTATCTTCTACTCTGACTGCAACTATCTCCATGTCCTCCCTCACTGCATCGATCAATCTCCTCTTCGTCTCCTACCTGGTAGCTCCATCTCTAGGATCATTCTTCTACCAATGTATCCACTGTCCCTCCTCTGAACATGTCCAAACCATCTCAATCTGTCTTCTCTGGCTTTTTCTCCAAACCTTCGAGTCTGTGTTGTCCCTCTAATCACCTCATTCCTGATCCTGTCCATCCTTGTCTCTACTGAAGAGAATCTCAACATCTTTAACTCCTCCACCTCTGGCAGAAAAAAAGAACTGTTTTATATATATACAGTATATATATATATATATAC
>JAFBJS010057584.1:9467-26164 GCA_016785265.1 Paraplagusia blochii
TCAATCTGTCTTCTCTAGCTTTTTCTCCAAACCTTCCTGTCTGTGTTGTCCCTCTAATCACCTCAATCCTGATCCTGTCCATCCTTGTCTTTCACCAATCATTCAAATAATGAGTTTTGACCCAAAAAAAGTCTCAAAATGGTCCAACTGGGTGGGAATCATACATTGTCTTATGGGTAAATTGTTACCAACACTTGTTCCAGAGTCATCAGTGGTGAAGCTGCAGGAGCTGATGGTGAGTGACTGTCATGGAAAGTAATAACTGTTATCATCTATACTGTGACTGTAGGTTTTTGTTTTGTTAACTTTTTTATTTTTTTCATTTGTTTCTTTTCAGATATCTGGTCCAAGAACTGTTCTGCTCCAGTGTGGTCTGATGGTACTGTATGTTTTACATCCTGTTAATGATCCTCAAGTTTTACAGACCTCTGCACTTGTTCACTCACTCTTTCTAAATGTCATGAAGGTTGAGGGATATAAACAGTTGACTGTAACAGCAGTCTAACCCAGGCATGGACAAACTGTGGCTCAGGGGCCCGATGTGGACGGTTTGGCTAATTTACCAGGTTGCAAATGAGGTGCTCTGACCATAGCATTGTTCTGACCAACATAACTTCCAGTTGGCTCACCACCCACAGGAACAGTATGGCACAGTGTGATTTGGGTGGCAGGCATGGAGACTGCTGCCCCTGAGACCTGGTAGCAGATACGAAGATGATGAATTAATTAATTATCATTATTCTTCTGCCGTTTCCCTTTGAAAGCCTAATTTCCCCAACAGATGACCTACAAACGGTAAAAACTAGGGGCAGCAGTCTCCACCACTGCCACCCAAATCACACTGCTCCCTACCGTGAGCTCCTTCCTGTGGGCGGTGAGTCCACTAGATGGTATGTGGGTCAGGGTGGTGTTATGATCCGAGTCCTTCAGTGGCAACCTGGCAGCTGGTGGATTAGAACCTGAAACCTTGTGGATCCAAGTCTGTTCTTCTAACTGCTTGGCCATCACTGCTGCCCTAAAGCAAGCAAAATTTCTTTTATCCTTTTTTTTACCTTATTATGGCAATGTCAGCATAGCAGTGGAGTGTAATGACATAAATCAATAAAATAATGAAAAAATATATATATAATATAAAAATTTGGCAGGTTTGGACCATAGTTTTCCCAAGTCTGGTTCCAGGGGCATTAAAGCCTTTATGAATGACATCTGCATCTGTTATAGACCAGCTGTCAGATTTTAGTACCTGATGTTGCCCGAGGGTTGAGATGTTTACCCACGTCTAGTCTAAAACCAAACAAGCTCAGCATGCTAATAGCAAATGGACAAAAAAAAAACTTAAAAATGAATAAATGAAAGGTTTTTTGTCAGCTAGGTTTATTATATAGCCAGAACATCTGCAGCTCAACCTCTAATACAAGCTTCAAACCTCAGCATACACAAGCTTAGTTATCTGTTAGTGTACCTGCAACATCAGCTACACAGACACATAGAAACATGTTTAAGTTAAGGCACAGCAACGACCTGGCAGTCAGGGCCGGGACTCCTGTGTCTGCAGGGTTGCAGGTACGGATCCACCAAGAACCTGCTCCTAGGGCCCTCTGCTGACTCAAGTCATAGGTTACAGGCAGAGTTCTCATGTCTTTGGTGGACAGGTGTGCTGTGCATCAGCAACAATAACTGACTTTCCCTTTTTGGACAATAATAATAATAATAATAATTTGATTACAAACAAAATAAAGCGGGAAACTCCCTGTTAAATGTACTCACTTCATTCTTTTCTCATTAAATTAAACATAAAGTCCATCACACTTTGTTTCTCTGGATCCAGATTCACAACAAATCAGAGTAACATATATATATTTATCTATTTAAAATACATTTGGAAAACCCAGAGCTTACATCATTGCAGGAGGCGTAGAATTTTTCCTTTCCTCCCACTCTGTATTACTTATTGAAATGTGACAAAGCCAAAAGTCCAGCATGGCCGCCTTAAAATGATCTTGGATATATGCAACACTCCGTTCATGTCTGAAAGCTTCGGTCAGAATCGACATCTCCGATCCTCCATGGTCGTTTTTCTGTCAGTTTCAACCGCTAGAGGGCGGCATTGCTTCGTAAACCAGAGTTTCCACCTGTCGCGTCCAGAAGCTTCTCCTTTCAGGCGTCAGAAGAAAAGAAAACCTCCCTTTTCTTCTTCATATAGATGCTGCACATACAATATTTTAAGGAGAATGTGGTGGAAACATGACAAACTCGTACATTCACTGACAAAAACGAGCTTCCTGCTGCTAAACACACGCACGGATCTGGATCCGGCGCCATTGAGTTCACGACCGCTCGGACCGAATGTTCTGGAAACTTCGTTCTTTGACCATATAGTCACCTCAGATGTCTGAGTCCAAGTAGGAACTTGAGTGTCCCTCCCTCACACTCTGGAGGACACGTAGAGAGAGCGTAGCCGTTGAGCTAAAGTGAATTTCAGCTCCTCCAGAGGCGATTCCCCGCGGCAGTGAACCAGCGTGGCACTGCTGTTGTTCCCTTGTCGGGCAGCAGGGGGCCCCAGCAACAAGCTCCTGAAGCCTTCTCTCTCCAGCAGGGCAGGCATGTGCTGCAGGAAGTAGCCCTCGCAGAACGAACTCAACTCCAGTGAACCGTTGGCCTGGAAAATAACGAATAAACGGTCAATTCATTCGACTGGTCGTGTCAGAGGAAAGGTGATTTAAAGTCACGACGCATGAAATGAGAGTCATTTGAAACTGTTAGCACATAAACTTGTTTTACTACGAGGGTCTTGGCGAGCGGGAAAACTCTGCCAAGAACCTTAAGTCCAGACTGGTAAGATTAGTTCTTTTTTTTATTTCAGGCTACAAATACAGTGGAGACTGTGGACGAGAGGAGACGAACAGAGAGCAGTCAGAATGGAAGAACTGGAGAAAAGATTCGGTGATAGAAAGGAGTCAGCTAAGGTGAAGGGTAGGGACAGTTGTGAGACCAGTTATGATGGATGGATTAGAGACACTAGGAATAGAAGACAGGAGGTAGAGCTGGAAGATGCTGAGATTCTCTTTAGGAGAGACAAGGATGGACAGGATCAGGAATGAGGTCATAAGAGGGACAACACAGACAGTATGGTTTGGAGAAAAAGCTAGAGAAGACGGATTTAGATGGTTTGGACATGTTCAGAGGAGGGACAGTGGTTATATTGGTAGAAGAATGATCCTAGAGATGGAGCTACCAGTTAGGAGACAAAGAGGAGATTGGTGGATGCAGTGAGGGAGGACATGGAGTTGAGGATACAGAGAACAGATGGAAAAGGATGACTCGCTGTGGCAACCCCTGAAAAAGGGCTATTTTTGTTGTTATCATTATATCTGCCCCAAAAATGCACCTTTAGTGGAAGCCAGAGATGTTCTCAAGTCACTTTTTCCAAGTCCAAGTCAAGTCTCGAGTCTTTCGTCCCAAATCCAAGTCAAGTCTCAAGTCTTTCGTCCCAAATCCAAGTCAAGTCTCGAGTCTTTCGTCCCAAGTCCAAGTCAAGTCTCAGGTCACAAATAAGAAGCTTTCCGAGATAATACTGCATTGCAGTGTTATTTTGGATTAAAAGTATGTACTGTACTGTACATGCAGTACATACAAAGTATGTACAGCATGTACATGCTGTAACAGGCTGAAAGGAGTAGAAGATTTCAGGCTACAAATTATGTTGAACTTTGGTGAAAATGTTCCTGCCAGCTGTTGTTTTTTGGCTTGAGGGCTGGATGCAACCTGTTTGGCTTTTAAATATGGCCTTGCAAACATTTTAAAGTTAGTTTTTTTTTTATTTCTCCAATTATTTATATAGCAGCGGTGGCCTAGCGGTTGAGGAAGGGACCTGGGTCCGTAAGGCTTCAGGTTCCAATCCACCAGCTGCTCTGTTCATGGCACTGTTCAGACCCACATAACTTCTAGTGGACTCAACACCCACAGACATGCTGACAGTATGGAGCAGTGTGATTTGGGTGGCAGACCTTGGAATAATGCTGGAAAAATTCTCTTGGCTTAAACACTATGTGGCTGAATGAGTCTGAAGTCGTTACCTTGGCCGTCTTGTAGATGCTGACAGCGTTGTCCAGGTTGATGTGACGAGAGCAGATGAGTTCACAGTGTCTTTGTAAGGCTGTCAGCTGGAAGAGGCTGGCTGTCCACAACAACTGAAAGACACAACGAGAAGACATTTACTCCAAGTACACAGTGAAACAATGTCTCTATTTCTACAAACAGGACTTCATGTTGAGTTTGAGTCATAAACTCACTACAGCCTTAAATACCAACTTTGTTATAGTTGAGTTATATCTTACACCTGCGTCATGTGACTCTCACCTCCAACAGGTCCTGCACATTAGCCTTCAGTGACTCGGTTCCTCCACAGTACAGGTAGGACATCATCATCTGCAGCCAGATCAGAGGTTTCATTAAGGACACCGCACTGAGACACCAAGTAGTTAAAAAAAAATCAGGATGAAAAAATATTACCTGGAAAATGTTGTACTTCACATCAGAAATCTCAACCTGCTTTTTACAAGTACCATCTGGTCCAGTCGATGCCAGCAGGGACTTGAATCTAGTAAAAAATTTAAAAAATATGAATGTTAAACTCTCACGTTAAAAAAAAAAAAAGGTCTTAACTCAGAGTGAACTTCACTGACTTGTCAGACGCTGTGATGAGCAGCACCCTGTGGCCGTAGAAAGGCTTTCCTTCCACCATGAACGTCACGTCTGACATCTCCTGGTTGTTCAGGAAGTGGGGGTCTGTGGGGAAACATGGTCAGCACTTTCTTAGAAAAACACTTCACTTTTGTTTCACGCAAAAAAAAGTCTGCCCGCGTCTAGTCAAATATTCTTACTGGTATTCACTTTTCTCATTTTCCTTAAGTGTTTTCATATGGAGTTTTACATAAGGAGACTGAGTGCTGACTACTCTGAGTCTGGAGTTTTTCTTCTTCCCACCATTGCTAGGGTGCATATATATGGTGTAATATACATTTATTGGGAAAAAAATATACAATGGCCCTTGTTTTCTTTAATTTCTAGTTCATTTTTATGCCACTAAACGTATATTGCCTGACAAATACAATGAAGAGGAAAACATGTGATGCCTAAAAGCACTGTTTTTGTCCGTATAATACCATAGATATTAATGTTAAAAAACTAGAGTTGTTTTTGTCATAATCAAGGAAACAGTGGACCATGTCTGGATATAAACTCTGAAATAGAACACTTCTGAGCTATTTTTGTTGTTATTATATTTGCCCAAACAAATGCACCTTTAGTGGAAGCAGGCATTAAAATGAACAAGAAATTAAAGAGAACAGTAGGGTGGTCTAATAATTATTCCAGGACTGTATGTGTATTATTCTGCTTTCTGTCTTTTTAATATATTGTTATTTTTATATTGTTGTCATTTTGACTTGAATTGAATCTGTGTAAGTTAATTATTATTTAATTAATATATAATTTAATATAATTATGTTTTCAATTATAATTAATCAAATATTAACAATTAAATGTATGTTTTTTATTTTAATGTGTGACATTTTTATCAAATTTTACTATTTTTTTTTTCTTATTATATAAATCAAACCTTTTGGATTGTGAATTACTACAGAACATGTTTTTAAACGTTGCATTCCTTCAGCCGTGGAACACAACTCTCAGTATGAGGCGATAAATCCCATGTTCTGTGACACTGAGCTGTGATGGCGGTGAACAGAGAGACTTACCCAGCTGTGCTGAAAGAGTGGTCTTTATCTCAGGGACGGCTGGAAGGGGGGCTGGGCCGTAGGAGTGACTGAAAATTGCCGCCAACTGCTGGATGACGGCGTCATTCTGGAGGAAATGGAGCAGTGAGTCGAGCAACACAAAGCAACAGAGACGTTCACGGAAGACTGTGACCAGGACGTGGGCAGGTACCTTCGTGGTGCGCAGGATGTTGAACATGAGAGGGAGGCCTACGTTGACCAGCTCCTCGCAGTAGTCTTCTTCTCTGATGGTGGTGAAATCTCGGAGGAGCGAGAGTGTGACCCCAGTCCTGGACTGAAGCTGGGCACAGTGTAAGGACTCCAGCCAAACATGGAGTTTCCATGGTACACCTGTTTGACATCATGGGATTATCAGTAAATAACTATGGTGGATTCTTTCAACTCTCTTCTTGCTGACTGATAGTTACCCATGGCACGCAGCTCCATGGTCACGTCCAGGTAGCCGTGCTCGGCGCTGTAATAGCTGGCCTCTTGCAGAGCCTTCATCCTGGCTTTGCAAAGCTTAGGTATTCCCATCTCTGGCATTGCCCCGGGGCCAGAAGACGGGGTGGAGAGGGGGGAGAGGGAGAGGAAAGGGCAGATTGCCGTATCCTCTCCCTCCACCCCTTCAGCTAAGATCTCCTCCAGAGACAGGACATCCTCTTTGACCTGCTGAGGCTGTGCCAGGAGCTTTCTCAGGACATTCCTGTCGGGATAAAAGCAGGGATGTGGGGGAGGCGGATGCACAGATAGGAACAAAGGAAAAGAAAGGACACATTAATACATGTTTTGACTTCAAAACGTCCACTCGTGTGTGTGACGCCGCGGCCTCCGCTCTGTTTACACTAAACGTCAACCTGAATGTGAAATGTGACGGTTTGTGTTGCGCAAAGAAAAGGCGGAGAACAGGTGGAAAGCTTTGATGCCAACAACTGGCGTTAACGGATAGATGGGTTCCACGGACGGCAACGCTCTGCTCAACCTGTCATCGGCTTCATACTTTCACCCACTTTCCTGTCACTGCAGATCCAAAAAGAATGCCTGTCTGATTCCAGCCACTTCATTTAGTTTACCTGCTGTTCACTTGTTAAAAGCCCCAACACTTGTCTGTCGGTGGCTTCTCTCAGCGTCTCCGCAAATTCTTATCAGGTCACTCAGAGGACAAAATACCTGTGTCCGTGTGCGGCGGCGTGACTGAAGCAGTTCATGTCTTCGTACAGAGAGGAGGTGAGGGCGTTTCCGTCGTGGGTCTTTGATAAGGGATCGGCTCCTCGTGCCAGGAGCAAACTCACCATTTCATAGTTGCCTGAAGGAGAAAGTAGAAGAGAGGGTTTGAGTCGAGACAACAAGATCTTCATTGGTCCCCAATGGAGAAATATGTGTTATAGACAGGAATGAATGAACAAAATTAAAAACAATTCCAATTCTCTCTGTCTGTCTGTCCCTCCGTCAGTCCATCTGTCTACCTTTCTGCTCTTTTGAAAGAGATAATTTCATCTTTTCACATTTATTTAGAATTAAGTGGTTTATTGTTCATTCCCCGAGTACAGTAGCTCCAAAAACAAAGATAAATATAAAATAAGAATAATAGAGAAAAAAAAAATATATATATAGTATATATAATAATTACAATATAAAAAATTTAGGAAATATACAATGTGAGTATGTAAAAATGTATCAACAACAATACAATATGCATAAGTTGAATGTGTACCAGAGTACTGTTTGTAAGATTTAATATAACATTTAGTAACACTTCAGTAACTTCATAACTTCATTTCAGTGAAGAATACTATTTAGTATATTAAATATATACTAAATATATGTGGGGTCAAATTTACGTTTTGCCATGCTCAATAAATTTTTAAAGAGAAACAAAGAAGCTAGTGGTGAGTATAAAAACCTGTAACAAAAAAAAAAGATTTTTACAGAGATTTTCAATTTTTACATTTTTTAAGTTAAAGTTAAAATACATACAAAAAAAAGGTTGGAAACCTCCAGTTGAGAATGACTGAAATAAAGGACTAGCAAATGCCTTCACATTAACCACTGTTTACATGTCGTCATTGCACTGTGTAACAGGGCAGCGTGTGTCTCTTTCATTAGAACTATGTGTGGCTCCAGGATGATCCCGCAGAGGAATGCTGCCCGGAGGTTTCTACAGAACCACAGGCAACGCTCTGTCCCTCACTCTCTTATTTACTCGTTGCTGTGACACTCACAACTCAATCTAACATCCGTTTGGAAAAAAAAAAATCCAACTGTGATTTATTAGTAGCTGGATGTTAATGAAAGTCTATCTAACTCAATGGTTTTGCTTCTTTTTCAGGCTTGAAACATAGTACAGTAAGTTGTAGGATATTTGGATGGAGTCAAATCATCCCCAACATCAGCTGTGACTGTTGTGCATGTTTGAGGCCCACCTGCTGCTGAAGCCAGCTGCAGCGGCGTATCCGCCGTGCTCTCCTGACCATTGCGGACGGCTGCCCCCTCCACATTAGCCCCGGCGTCCAATAGGAGCTGCACAGAGAGACGACACATCTGTTATATCAGGCAGTCGGTAACATCCTGTAACTTATTACATCCCTGACCCTCTGCCCTGACATTTGCCAGGGAAATTAGCGCTACATCTGCGTGACAGGTTGATCTGTGTTACAGTTACTGCTTCCTGTTCATTCACTCATGTGTTTCCAACCTGGACAACAGAGATGTGTCCATGCAGCACCGCGAAGGTGAGGGCCGCCCACTGTCGACTGTCAGGATGCACGGAAGGGAACTTTGGAGAACATGGAGGGACCTGTGGGAGAAGGACATACACAGTGAGGTTGAGGTGAGATGATTGTTTTCACAGGATAGGATAAAATATGTGACATTGGGTTTCATTTAGTTGCTGTGTGCAACATATGAGCTGCAGCCTTTAAATAAAACCCATCTGTTGAGAATGTTAAGGCATGATATATATATATATATATATATATATATACCGCAACGTCAAGGTTCGCTCCAGCATCAATCAACATCTGGACTAAAGCCTCGTCTCCAGCTGCGCAGGCGTACATCAGAGGGGTCATACCCTGTGTGATGAGCAACAGAGAGAGTTCAGTGAATAGCTTTACCAGTCAAATTACATATATATATTTTAGTTTAATGTGACGTTGAGTGGATATTGGGTTCAATATTTCACTCAGCACATACAAAAAGTACAAAAAAGCACATATATACAATCACAGGCGGTTGTACCTGATCGTCCATACTGTTGACTCCATCTGGTCCCAGCAAATCTATGGCTTGGCCTATGAGGTCTGTGCGCCCACAGTTGAGCATCCGGAAACCTAAATCCAGATGAAACTTGTCCGTGGCAGCTTTGGAGTCCAGACGTTTGAAGGAACTAAAGCAGCACTCAGGCCTGGTGGAGAGAAGAGGAAGTACAGTGATGATTCTGCAGAATTGATTTTGTTTTCTCTTTAGTGAATGACGTGAGTGTTTATGAATCCTCGGAAGTAATATTTGATGCAACAATATTGAGATCTAACACTGTTGTATCTTCCTTTTTTCATGACTAAGACTCAACATTCTTTGAGAATAATAAGGAAGGATGAACATATGTAATTCGTTGAATCATTCGGTGAAAGTATTTAATTTTTTTTTGGTTACTGTGACCTTCCTCCAGATGATGAATGTGGGTTTTCTAAATTCAGGCTGCTGACATCATAGTTATGTCATTCAGGTATCTGTCATTTCCTGTAAAGGACCAGTTTCTTTTCATATCATATGATTACAGTTTGTGAAAAAGATTACTTAGTCTGGACATAGAGAGATCTTAGTCATGAAAGACTAAGCTTAAAATTTATTTGATGACCATAGGTTTTTATTACAAAATTCTCCAAATATTTGAGTGTAAGCAGCATTAGTTTGTCATAGTCCTTTGTTTCATCTAATTCCAGAATCTGGATGAAGGTCCATATAGAGCCACTTGGTCCACTGTAGAAGAGTAAGGACACCTGTGCACACTTCTCAGGAACCAAAATCTTACTACGCACTGAACAAGTGAGTTCTGCATGACATGTCCCACCGTAAAAAACAATGTTTTTGTTGTCAACTTGCTTTTTAATTAACTTAAAACCGTGGTAGTCGAAGATTTCAGAGTGTAATGAGGTGAACTTAACGCCTACCCTGCATTTATTGGCCTCAATAATTGTATTAATCTGACGTGAGACCAAAGCTGCATGGAGTCCTAACTGAAGTGAGGTGCGGCCTGTGGATTATCACATACTCCTCATGACATCGCTCCCTTCCATGAGGCGGCATGTGATATATGTGGGCGTGTGTTGACACTTACTTCAGCTGTCTGGGCTCACAGTCCAGTCCGGGGAGAAGAAGCCGCGCTGTCTGTCTGACGTCATCACTGTCCACCAGCAGACTCTTGCGATGCTCGGCGTGAACTATAGCCACTCTCATCCACTCCATCAGAGGAGGCAGCAGCAGGAAAGGCCTGTGAAGACGCCAGATTTTCACATCCCGTTTAATGTTCAGGTCTGTAACCAGTGAGGTTAAACACATCTGCTCTCAACCGCTCATTTGATTCAGTTATTTTTTTTGGAAGGAAAGGAAACCATTAACCCATCGTCGCCCATGATGACTTATGAGTGTCTGACACAGAACTCACACTGACCGGCACACAGTGAGTCACACTTTAACACACTCCCACACAGACACACACACACATAAATGTACATAAGAAGACTGCAGCACTCCTCCACTAATCAAACACACGTCTTACACATAGTGTCCAGTTTGCCTCCCTGCTGGTAATGATGTGAAGTCAGTCAGATAACAGATGTGTCCATTGATGACTAATGACTGTCTGGGAAGATTTCTGATTTATCCCTATGACGACAGAGCCGTGACTTCTCTTATCTGAACTTATCTTGTATTGATAAGTACGTTTATCAGGAATTACTGCAGTTTATTATTTGTATATGTAAGACTTTAATTTTGAAAAGCTTCCTCAGATGATTTAAACTAGAGGTGTCAAACTTTTTTTTTTTTCCCACATCATGGGGGCAACATCAACAACTAGATTTCCATAAAGGGTATAAATGGAAAATAATAAACATACCTACTTCATAACATATTAATATATGTTACTGCGGTTTATTATAATTTATTTACATAACTAATATTTTGTTCATAGCAGTGTAAAAAAAACATTTTTAATTTATTAGGTAACTAATCTCTGCTGCATTGACATTATAAAATGCTTTGTAAGCCCCTGCGGGCCATACAAAAAGACTTGGCAGACCACATTTGACCCCCGGGCCTTGAGTTTGACATATGAAAAATTTGCTGTTGTAAAGAGGTGTAAATATTTAACTTGCTCTTATTTTCTTTATTTACACAGATATCAATGAGGACATGTTCATACACGCCCCACTTGTCGGTCATCAGGGTTATAAACCAGTCCTGTCTCTGCCTGTCCATTACCATATGTGAATACAATCGGTCTGGTAGGAGCTTCTCACGTCACTGTTAGTTTTGGCTCTTGTTTTCTTCTGATGTCATCCAACTCCTGTCAGCGTGGCCTTCTGTTTACGCAGCTCTTATCCCGACTTTCCCCTGCTGTGATGGTTTTCTCCACAGTGGCTTTGTTTGGATGAAAAGCTCAAACTAAAAGATGCATTGTGTGGTAAACCACTGTTGGGTTTATTCTCTAGTCATTGTAGTTACTGTTAATGAGCAGTGGAACTCCTGCAGTGTCATCTGTTCTTCTCACTGTGCTAAGTCAGTGTCACAGACTAGAGGCTTCCTGTGAACCACAGAATGATCTCTTATCAATCAAACATTTGTAAATGAAGTTAAAAAAATACATTTACTTTCGCAAATCTGACAGATTGTGCCCTCCAGTGAGCTCACCACCAATGGGGGGCTGGTGAAGTGCAGGGGAATTTGGGCGGTGCCCGATAATGGATAAGCAAAAGAAGACGGATGGATGGATGAATGGATGGATGAATGGATGGATTTCTCACAAAATCTTTCAACCAAACAATGTTGAGATGTATTTATAGGGAAGAAATAAATCTGTTGATTTCCTATTCTTTTGACATTTTTTTTCTCAGGATTTATTAGTTAATTTATATGCATGCTCTTATCCGTTATCAGATTCATTTTTTACTTCATTAAGTCATGTTCTACTTTTCCAAGTTGGACATTGACCTGAAGCCCCTGCTTTGAATGTCAACAAAAACTATGAGTCTGTAACAAAAAATTATATACAGAATGAATGGTGTTGGCTTTGTTAAAATGTGTTTTCATGTCAGTGTTTTCATCATCCTGAGCCGCCAGTTGTTGCTTTGTGTTAGTTTAACACTTTGTCTGTCAGTGGGCCGTCAGGGAGAGACTTCTAGCCACCTGTCACTGTTGTGAGACGGTTAACCAGCAGACATGGAGATAATTGGTTGGAGGAGGAGCAGTGGGAGGAGAAGGGAGTTAAATGGAGTTGATGGGGGTCAGGGATCAGACTGAATGCCACATCTGTGGGTGGGAGGAGCGGTATGGATTTAGAGATCAGTGTTTTGCCTTTAAGCTAATGGCTGGCACTCGACATTAACTGCACTGAATTGTTCATTTGGGCATGTCCCTGTGTCCACAAATGCCACAGGGCAATCCAACCTGCCCCACCCACCCTACCACATAACGGGACATGCTGTCAGGGATGCGGATGCTGGTTAAAATCTGAAGTGGCTTCAGTCGACTGTGTCAAGCTTTTAGCACCTACCATTAATTTTATTACCTCTAATTTTAAAAGTAACTGTTACTAAGTAAGTAACTATAGTGAGTAACTGGAGTAACTAAAATAATTTACCTAGTTACATTTTTAAGTTTAAAAATGTCTGCCTAGATCAGGGGTCTCAAACTCATTTAAGTTGATGTCCACCACCCACACTATCATTTCACCAAAGGGCTGCATCAGCTTTCAGTGTTCAATACCAAATAAAAAAAATTAAATAATAAAAATAAATTTCCCATAGATACTGTGTAATACAACACTGAACCAGAAGGAGACTGTGGATCAGAGTTTTGGGAAGTATAATATTTACCATAAAATGTGGAGAACAAATCTGTAAAATACTATAAATTCAACTTTCACACTAAGGTGGGGGCAGCAAAATATCATTCCAGGGGCTGTAAATGGCCCACGGGCCGCGAGTTTGAGACCCCTGGCCTAAACACACCATGGCTTTAGGTATTTTTCTTCCTCACAAATACAAATATAAACAGCTTTCATCTCTTTGTTTGCTCTCCTCCTTTTCTAATGATTAAATTGGAATACATTTTCGGAAGGCCAACTATTAAATACATTAACCTACTACCCAGAGTTTACTTGGTCTTTATAAAAGCTTTTGAAAGGTTTAAAAAAATGCTCTAATTCCCCTTAAAATACATAACAATTACCTTTAAAATTGTTAGGATTCAGTTAAATATAATGAAAATGTTAAGTGAATCAACATTTTACCAATGGCAACATGGTGTATAAGTAGTATTCTGAAAAAAATGTAATTCATATTAGTATTAATTTAATTAAAACCGTATTTCCCTTCACTTCCTGCCCTCCCCTATAAGCCTCACATCTGACCCCAGGTCTGTGTAATGGCCCCAGTCTGAAACATCAAGATATGCTTCAACAGAGAGGTGAGAGCAGCATCAAAGCAGGGATGTCTGTTAGCAGTGAAACTAAATAGCACTTGAGTCTAGCCTGGTGACCTGAGCTGCTCAGACTACACACCAGGAACAGCAGGAGACACTCACAACTACAAGCACAGAGCCTCTAACTCCTCCTTAGTGCCACCTGGCCGGTCATAAAGTGACAGCTCAAATTGTGGTCAGGTGACTTTGAACTGTGTTTCAATTCTGATCTCGCTGCCCTTTCACACTGGTACAAACTTCAATCCCATTTGAGGGGCTGACCCTGAGTTCCACTCAGGTTATTATGGGCCTAGTGGGTGGGGCAGTTGTGGCCCGGTGGTTAAGGAATCGGACTTGGGTCTTGAGGTGTGGTTCCAGGTGTGAATCCACCAACTGTTAAGTTATCATTGAGGTCCACTGAGCATGGCGGCATCCCCACCCACTGTTCCACAGGCCCTCAAAGTTGCCCACTGCTCACTTTGGTGATGGGTTAAATTCAGAGATTGCATTTTGTTGTGTTCAGTGGAGTGTAGCCATGATAAAGGTTAGGCCACTGACCACTGGCCACTTCCTATCACTGTAACACTGAAGCACTGACCTCCATTCACAACAGGAAGCTGAGTGTCTGTGGTGCTCTGAGTGATGGAGGGTTTTACTGTATTACTCCAGCACTTCACTTAATGCACCAACCTCACAATTTAAAGTAAGTTTATGACTTAGAAATATTTTAACGGCCGGTTGTTAATGCAGTAGACTCTGTGTTCATTAGTGCAGGTCAATATTAGATCCTTAGTAATTACAGAGAATAAGCCTAAATGGATTGGGCCAAGAAAAAAAAAACAGGAGCACTTCTCAACCTAACAGGCTGCTCGATAGCACTCCGACCACCATCATTGATACCTGATGATGTGAACTCCACAGATGTGACAGTATTGGGTTTCAACCGAAGCTTTTCATTTTTCCTGCAGGGAAAACCATCTGCATTATTACCTGAGTTGTTTCAAGTTGACAGTCACATGGAGACCTCTGGGGACTTTTTTAAAGATGTTGTAGATGTTTCGAGATATACAGTTACGTGTAAACAACAATGACGCACAGCCATGCTTTTGAACAAACGAGATCTGTGCATAGTGGCTCTACTATATTCGTCAATGCTGACGGAGTATGAACATATCAGGGGAGTATCTGTGTCGGGTAGTTTTTGCAAAACTACCCGACACAGATATAACTACAACTATAATTTTGGTAAATGTAAATACGGTTTATATGTTTCAAGTATATGTTGCATAATAGTAACATATAGTCCATTCCATAGTGCAGGGGTTAGCACAAGAGTGTTAGCTTGAGAGTCTTGGGTTAGATTAACCAGAGTGACCACTGGGGCGATCGTCAGGGGCAGCCTGTCTCTTATACACATCTAGATGTGTATAAGAGACAGGCCCCAGTCTGAAACATCAAGATATGCTTCAACAGAGAGGTGAGAGCAGCATTCAAAAATTCCAAATATATATAATTGTTAAAATTACAAAATGTAATGTTCTTTTTTAGGACAGTGTTTTGTATTAGTGCTTTCTATTAAACCAGTCTTGGGAAAAGACAGAAAAGGACACATTTACATACTTGCTCTTCAAAGACAAACCCAGGAAAGATCTAAAAAGTCCTTAACAAAATTACCGTCCATTAGCACTTCTGTAAATCCCTCCAACTACTAGTGTTTAGTGTCGTTCACACTCTGTGGGTGTGTATCTCACTCTTCTATCAGACCAACAGTAGCACCTGGAACCTGTTGAAAAGCTGTCATTTGCCCGCAGAAAATTAACACTTCAATAAATAGAGGGCTAGCACGCCCGGGCTGTGTGAGCTGAGAGAGACATTGCTGTTTGCAGGAGTCACTTGATTAGAACATGAGTGTGAAGTGTTTGTGCATTTCATTGGATTAAAAAGAAAACTTTTGCCTAAAATGATCTCATCAGACAAACTGATGTTCAGTCACAGAAATCATAAGAAAAAAGGCATAATTAACACACAGAGTGTGGGGTATATACAACTCCTACCTCTCCTTGCTCAGTGCCATGCGTGGGGGATCCAAGTTGGGATTCTCCATGGACTCCATTTGTGGGCAACGCAGGAAATAGTACAGGGTGTGGAGTGCATTAGGTGACCAGGACACAGGCTGCTGGGGTTGGGCGTGACGGACAGGACTTGAGCCGAGACGCGCTGAGCTCAGACGCTGCATATGATGCATGGCTCGAGAGACCAGGTCACCTAAGGAGGAGGAAATGAAGATGATGTTAAGTTAAAATCTTCAGATGCCGTATCTGATCTCAGATGAAACCATTATAACTCATTGCCTCACAATTTTAAAGCATTTACTACCTTGGGTCGTGGTTTCATCAGCTCCCACAAATTCTGCTAGTTTGTGTGAAATCGCCTGCATCGCCCTAAGGCACCAACTCCCATCATTAAAAAGTGCTTTGAGCTACTGTTAATGAGACCCTTTCCCTCCTCCCTCTGATCCACGTTAGACCTTCTACAATATGTTTATCGTAAAGATATGCAAACTCATTCTCACCGCAGAGCATGGAGACCTGTCACGGTTAAACCTGTCTCTCCCACTTCTGTTCCATCTATTTATACCTTATCAGGTTGCGGGTAAGCAGTCTCTATAACAGTGTTCCCCAACCCTTTTTTTTTGTGCCACGGATTGGTTAAATGTCTCGCAGTATTTTAACAGACTGGTCGTTAAGTTGTGGCAGATAATTAATAAATTAAATTTCCTTTAAAATTTATTTTAAAGGAAATTTATTTTAAAATTTAATTACCTATAAAATCTTCCTACCCAAATTAACTGTGCATGGACGCAACAATGATTTCTCAAATGCACACAGCCTACAACTTTCTGCTACCAGACCGGTATAAAAAGTTAGAATCTTGTATCAATGACTCTGTGTCATTTTGAGTTTATTGTTGTTGTCTTCACTGAGAAAATATTTCCTAATCAAATATAGTTGCATTATTGATGATGGAATCCTAGCCATTCTATTGTTCAGTTCTTTTGTTGATATGGGTTTGGATCAAATGGAAGTAATGGACAGATGGGGCCAAAAGGAAACATTATTTCTTTGCGACCCGGCACCAGTTCACCCACGGACCCGTACTGTATAAAACTGCCACCATTCTCCAGTGAGCCGAATGGAAGACAACCGCCCCTACCCGGATTGGAACTTGCCCACCATC
>JAFBJS010057584.1:30187-41522 GCA_016785265.1 Paraplagusia blochii
CAAAAAAGGCTCATAATGAAGTTTAATTTCAGAGCTGATTTCTGGCCATTTTGCATGGTTTTATTGACAGTGACAAAAATCACTTCCGTTCCGTTTTGTGTTCATTGTTTCCCCCAGGTGATAAACCTTTAGTGGAACAAGGCATTAAGATGAACAAGGAATTGAAGAAAACAGCAGAGTGGTCTAATCATTTTTTCCATGACTGTATATTTCTCATATTATGGTGGCTAATTTAATAAATAAGATGAATGATGTTGCATTAAAAATGGGCAATAAACTACTGTTGTCCTTGAATAACTGATGTTACTGTGAATTGTCTTCACCCATCATCTATAAATCAAGTGAAAAAAAAATCACTGATTGAGGATTTGTTCAAAAATGCGATGATGTCAGAGTTGAACAGCGGTTCAGTATTTTCTCCTCTCGACCACAGGCAGTTGTCTGACATCATGCAGTACAATGAGATAACAGTATGTTTATAAAAAAAAAAAACAAAGCTGTCCTCCTGTCTCTCCCAGCTCAGTGCATCCATGTGCAGCTTTATGGCTACAAATCTTCATCACATGTGATGAGTGGGATTCAGTCCTACAGGAGTTCTTTTTCCTGTTTTCATTTTTTATTAGCTGCATCTGGAAAATAAAATTCTATTAAGAGGCTTACTCAAAATAAAAAAATGTTACTTCAGTTTTAAAATGACATCCATCTCTCTCTCTCTCTCTCTCTCTCTCTCTCTGTTTCTGTTTTGGTCTCTCTACCTTCTGTTAGCCATCTGACTCGTATAATATGTGCTGACTCCTATTTTTCAGCACAATGTTAACGGCTTCCTCTGACAGGGCACATCTGCTACAAAGAGTATCCACACAGACGAGCTAACGGTACACAATAAAACACATTCCCATTCATTCTGGTCATTACAAAAAAGTCTGTGCACACAGTACTGGATTCAGGTATTGCAGCGAGTACATTAAAATCTCTTTTAGATTTATGTATATAAAAAAACACCCTTTTCTTCATGTTTTGTGCGTGTTCAGTATTGCTCTGCACACTCCTCCACGCCAGAGTGTATACAAGGCCACAGTTTATGGCCACTATAACTAAGGCATCATTGTGGCTGTTAAGGTACGTAAAGGATAATGTGAAAAAAGATAATTTAGCAACGGCTTGATTTAAATTTGTGTCAAGGAAGTTATTGCCTCGTGAGGAACCCAAGCCTTTAAAGCCTCATTATTGCCTGGGTAATGTGGTGAGTTAGGTGAACACAGCAGCTGGTGTGTTTATGCCTGTTTCTATATGTCCTTGGTCTGTCAGGGTGGATAAATGAAGAGGTTGGGGAGGAAGGATGAATGAATGAACGGAAGAATATTAGCATTAAATGAATAAAACAAAAATGGATTAAATGTGTTTTTATTCTAGGAATAAAACACTTTTTTGAGCAACGGAGCTTGTTGACGTCACTGCGAACGTCTGTTCTCCACTGTTGTGAAGCAGGATTCACCAAGCGTTAAATTGTTGACTGACCATTTAGAAACCTGAGCTGGGTTCAGAACCTCGTGAGACAGGTCAGTTCCAGCCTTTTGATGACGTGTCGCCGCAATAGTCATTTTGGATGTCTCCTGTACTTAGAGCTTTCTTTTATGAGCAGTGACTTCTTTGGGAACGCGGATACAGTTTGAGTCAATTCTGCTATATTCTCTCAAAGCTGAGGCAAACTGGCACACATCACCGCAAACTCAGAGGTTCCCACAGTCCCACCCCGTGGCTTGCTTCACCACTGAAACCCAGTGGAAGGGTATTGACGTAGGTCTCTAAGCCAACCAGTGGCCATCTCGACACCACCACCACATCATGGGAAAAACAGCCAGAGCACGATATTCATTCATTACTTTTCCCCAGCAGTGACAAGGACTTGTGGTAAAGCGAAAGGGAAAGATATGAGAATGTAAAGAATCTTTTTAGGAAGATAGATTCACTGAAAATGTGAGGAGGGAAACACAAGTGGCAAAAGGGATTCATTCCATCCTTGCCATTATGGCTCCATTTCTGAGGTTGACCGTGCAAATGTCATGTGGGAATCCCAGCTACAAATCACAGCTGAAACCACCAGTTCCTTGGCCACGCGGAGCCGTTCCAACTATCTCTCAAGGCAATGCACCAAGCCATCATTCACTAAGATGTTGGAAACACCCCCGGGACGAGGTCAGAAAAAAAGACAACAATTTGTGTTATGCCAAAAGGCAGAGATATTATTACAACCACATTCTTATTCTTTGTTGTTCTTGTGATATGTCATGTTATCTCCTTATGTCACATGTCTCCTCCAGGCCAAGCCTCTGTTTTCATAACTCACGCTTAACAGAGGCTGTAAAGTATAATCTATTTTGTCTCTGGCGCCTATCACTGCTCCTCATATCTAACTGCATTTTCAAAACATTGGGGAAACGTCAGTGACAATCTTTCACCATGACAGCATATTTCAAATTACATAAATCTTCTGATTTTTTTTTTCTGAATTTTTGCTGTTTTATCAACATCTTTTTGAGTATTTATCCACTTAAAACCTTCGCTGTGCTGCTGTGTCCTTTAAAAGGTTTAGGTTTATGTCTGTTCCCATCACTCATTCTCAAACGTAGAAATATTTGTTTTGTCCACCTAAAAGACGTGCATTAAACTCAACAAAAGTAATTTGTCTGTGCTTTGCCGTAAGCTTCCCTTACTAAAAGACAGCCCAAAGACATGAGGTGTTTGCATAGACACAGTCATAAACAATTAAACCACACAGATGAGACCCTGTCACATCCTTTTCACAGTCTCTTCATTCTCTGCAGAGAGGATGGAGTGGGTATTCAGCTTCAAAGCAACATCCTGTCCACAGAATGAAGCTCAGGGCCGGGAGTCTATATACTTATCCCTGTATGAACACTGAAGAATTGATGATCACACAATAACACAGTGTTTGACGACAATGACGATAAAGGGTGTGTAACACCCACACAGTCTCCTGTTCTCTTTCACACAACCCTTTATTGTACAATAACAAAAAAAATACACATTCACAAGGTTCAATTCATGTCAGTGGAATCCAGAGGCCAGATGGATTCCTTCACCCACATGACAGGGCCTCTATGTCCCCATGTCTCCAAAACACCTGCTTCACACACATCCTGTGTCACCCACTCATCATAGTTTCCTTGAAATCGCGGCTGTAATTTTGACATTTATGGATCCAGATTTTTTTGGTTTTTAACACAGTGACATGTTTTTGTACGATTGCTTTCAGTGGAAAATGAATGAGAATGAGAACATTTGGCACAACTAGTACTAATGACTGTTTACCTGGTCATTATAGTTCGAGAATGCCACCAAGATTGTAGTTACCAAAATGGGCAACATGTAAGTAGTGCAAAAAATCACAATAATCATTTTGTTATGATATTATTTTTACAACTGTGGGAAGGCAGTATTGCAACAATATCATATTGTGATTACTCACCCAATACTAATTACTCTGTGCTGGTAGAACTGGTGTGGGAGTCAGGGAGGTGTGATTGTGCTTAGCTACACTACTGTACAAGGTAGTGTCTGTACCTACTGTACAAGGTAGTGTCCTACTGTACCAAGAGGACAGATTGGGGACATTTCTGGCAGAACTTGAACTTGTTACGCAACAAAGGCTTCTCCACAGTCACTGCATACAACTATTGTTGGAACAACCAGCTATGTGCTTCTACCTTTGTCAGAACCTAAGGCATGAAAAGTTATAAAAAGCTCCATTGTCTAAGGTAGACCAATGGTGCCAATGTCTCATGCAAAGCAGATGATGACCACTGGGGGAAGTATGAATAAAATGTTTGCTGACCAAATTTTTGTTGTTTCTCTGTGATACATGGCTACTTAAATTGGCACTTTAATCAGATGCAGTTTGCTTGGAAGCGGTTATTGCTGCATAGCAAAGGTAATGATATTTTCAGTGTGATAAGACACAAATAGCATGGGCGTGTGCTCAGTAATGACTTGGACCAAAAGCTTTCTTGTCTCCTTGTTGACATGACTGTGAACAGCCGTTCATTCATTCCTAAAATTGAAAAAGAAGTAATAGTTTTATCCAGCAATGTTTATAAAGTCAAGCCTCATGGTTAAAAATACTAACGTGGGCCTTTGCTGTAGAGCGCCCCCTTCATCAATCTGCACCAAAATAGAGTGGGACAGAGGAGCATTAAGAAGCCTATAATGGTCTATCAGTACTTGGGTTTAAAATAAGTCAACCATTAGGAAACTACTGACCTTCCTAACTTCCTGTTGAGTGACTGGGACCTTTCAGTTTGAGCTAAAGTGACTATTCATTTTAAAATTAGCAGACAGATCAAGGTTCCTGATTTAAGAGTTCTTTCACACACTAGACTGTCAGACCCTGATAAATCACAGTCAGTGATAGACAAGTGGAGTGGGGTCTGCACCGTATCCCTTGACACCTCTGGTGAACCTCGGACTCCCAGGGGTTACGGGTCAGAAGAAATGCTCAGCTGGAGCTAAAAATGGGGAAGTAACCCTATCTACTGTGTAAAAATGAAGCTTCCTTAAGTCACTGGAACAGCACACCCACACACATCATCAATCACTGCAATACACTGGAAATACTCAGGCAAGAAAAGTGTTTCTTTTTATGAACATTAATATATTACATGTAATGTCAGAATCTCCCTGTTGTCCATTTAACTTTTGGAGCTATTTTTCAGTATCAAATATAAACCTGGGGGAGAAATAATGATTTGGACAGTCTGAAGCACAGCTTTCCTGCTCACAGGCTGAAAATAGGATTTTTATCTTTGTGCAGCTAGAGCTCTGCCAAAATCCTCTTGTGCAAAGCCACAAAGATAAGATCTGAACCAGGAACATATGCTAAACCATCAAACGTAGGAAGGGATCAAAGCTCTCAAATAAAAAGCTTTATACCATTCGAGATTTTACATCATAATCTAAACAGCAGCGATTACCTCCACGTCAATACAATGAATGAAATGCTGCATGTGGAGACACAGGAGAGACCTTTAGCACAAACAGATCTCCTATCACGAAACACAAAGAGTTGCCTATAACATTCTTTCACAAAGACTAGGTTGTGACCCTCATGTGGGTCATTAGAGGGTTTTATTTTTTGGGGTCATCTCACATCATGTTTTCTTGGATCATTGTTGTCATATTGGTTAAATCTTTAGTAATACTGATTGTTCAGATATCAATCAGTCAACAATAAAATACCCACAATAACGTTCATTAATTAATGGTGATTGGGGGGCAACACAGACAGGAAGGTTTGGAGAAAAAGCTAGAGACGCCAGATTGAGATGGTTTGGACATGTCCAGAGGAGGGACAGTGATTATATTTGTAGAAGAATGATCCAAGAGATGGAGCTACCAGGTAGGAGACAAAGAGGAAATGAATGGATGGGAGGACATGTAGGTAGTTGGAGTTAGAGTTGAGGACACAGGGGACAGGGGGAGATGGACATTGTTGACCAGCTCTACTTCTGATAAAAGGGACAAGCCGAAAGGGAGAGAACAAAGGAGTCTGATGACTTGGGTTAAAAATGTATGTGACTTTTAAAAATATGTGTCTCCACTATATGTTTGGGACTTGTACTCAAGTTGTACTAAAGACACCCAATAATATATAGAAGTATCCAATATTTTATAAGTTTCAATCACCACCTGCATAAGACGTTCAGTGTTAATTGGGATTTGGTCAGAAACAAATGCCACAGATTTATTATCAGCAGAACATACTGTACATACACATACACACACCAATTGGGAGTGGTAGGGTTCAAAGACTGGCTTTGGTTTCCCACAGCCTTGAAAAATGTTGCCATTAGCTGGTCTATAGTACTAACCCTAATCCTAAACATGTCTTCGGACCCCTTCATCGTTTTTCTCTGCTTCTTTTTCTCTCTAATCATGTTTTATACTCTACATTTCAGACCAACTATGGAGCCTGCGGCTACTCAGACTGGTCCCTTTCCCACATTCCCATATGGAAAGCCACTTCACATGGTGTGCAGCAATGGCACACTATGTCACCAATAGTAATGTATGCCTTTTTTTTTTTTTTTTACATTTTGCTACATGAAGAAACGCAGCAAAAACCTACCAGAACATCTGACCCCAAATACACACTCACACTATTGAACTCATTTCTAATGCTGAGATGATGTCATTGTCCAATCCACCGCTAGGTTTTTCTTCGACAGATAGGAAAAAAACACCTAAATGTGACCGAAATGTTTCCAAGACGGTACCTTGTGGAACATGTCCATACTGGCTTGGTGTTTTATGCAGAACTTTTTTAAAGGAACAAGTGGCCCTCTATTCTGCTCGGTGACAAATGCATGGGTGTGTTTGAGAATGTGACTTTGCACTAATTGCACCAACGCTGTGTGATCAGATTTTTTTCCCCACTAAAATGTCCTGAAGGGGAAAACAGAGAAGCAGTCAGTGGAATCGTAGACAAACAGCCATTGACCAAAGGCCTGAACCTGAACTCCAGGTGACACCTCAGCAACACACACACACACACACTCTCAATAAACAAGTCTGACCAAGACTGAGTCCAACAAAAGTGATTTAGGACATGGTTTTTACCGTCTCACCTTACTCAATAACACTTCCTAATTCATCCAAAAAAAACTTTATACTGTAGGACTGAATGTATCGACCCATTTTGGATTGAACTTATCATAAATAACAAATGTATAATTACAGAAAGATCTTTTCATAGGGTTTAAAAACATCAATAATCGTATTAAAATAACGATGTAGGGCTGATTTAATATGACATTAAAAAGAATAAAAACAAGGAGTGGATTGTGTTTTCTCTTAGCAAGGTAGGATCTAATGTTTGACCAGAGAAGCTCTATTCAGGCTTCAATGCCACTTTTGCAACTTCCTCTCACGTCTTTTCTTTTCCTCATGAATCCCTTTCTTCTGGCTTCATTATTGTGCACTTCCTAATTATCTAACTGAACAAAACATGAACTATTAAAAAGCATCCATTAAAAAGAAAAGTTAAGAATAAAAGTGAGTCATCATTATTGATAAATTTAGTTTCCATTTCCGTCACTTCCTCCCTCTTCTCACTTTGGTTTTCAACAACTTGACAAAAATAAGCGTCCACACATTTGCATTGACATTAATTAACACTGTTTGAGACATTGAGCCACGCCATTAAAAGAACATGTCACTCTACCACCTCGGGGTAATTAACTTCCAAGAGATCAAGGCTGTAAACACGAATCCAACACTTCTTCACGAACCAGTCCTAGAAAGATAAATATGGAATCAAATGCTGAAATTCTTTATTTTATTTCTATTTTTTCCAGGTTATAAGGTATACAAGATGGGGTTCTGGTAGTAAGTCATATTCACATCAAGGTAAGGTAGAGGGAAGCTCCAAGTCAGGTGAGAACAACAGCACGCAACATTGCTTAAATATCACCACATCATCTGGTGCTAATAGTTGGACCAAGACTTAATAAGACTATTTGTTTTATGGCATATTATACTTAGGGGGACAACAAGCACAACCTTGCAACATACAGGATTTATTATCTAGTCTAAGTGGCCATTATAGGAATTACGTCTCAGCAGTTTTACAAGAGACAGACAGAACGGAGCGCGGCTTTGTTTAGGAGATCTGTTGTCCTTTTGTCTGCAGTAATGAGTGGGGCTGGTCTGTTTAGAAAGACCTGACTCTACTGTTGTCCACGCCATTGTTGACAACAACTGTCCTCAGTGTAAAAGAGCAGATGAGGGGTGAGCTTTTTATGCAGCGGGGGAGACGACACTGGACGATTAGGGTGAACAGAGGGCACTGGTAGAGAAAAGAAAAAAGAATCAATGACACCTATGGAACATGTGTATAAATAACTGGACCACCGACTCGGTCACTGGAGTTGACTCTTTGATTAATGAGCCCAGTGCTGCTTGACCACACACACACACGTAGGACAGAATTGCAGGAAATGACCATTGAGGTGTCATCGAATACACAAATCAAACGTCCACGTCACTGAAGGACAACTGCAATAAATATTCTGCGTGTGTGAGGGACACTTTGAGGGGCGTGTGGAGGTCTCCACCTCTTTAGCACGAGGCTGTAAAATACATTTAACCTGACGAGTCAACTCATTCAGCTGGCTGCATGGCCTCCTGACACCCGAGAGGGTTTACAGCTCACCTCTGAACCCCCCTCACATAGCAGGTTCACACCCCTCACACACTCTCACCCGCAAGAAAGAGAGGGGACACGCCCTCCACTCTGGAGGTTAGCTCACATTTTGACCCTGATCACTCAGACTCACAAAGTCACACACCGGTGTTCATGTCCCTCTCAGCTGTTTCCATGTGCAGGTCAGCACTGTAGGGGCACATGGGGAGTTACACAAAAGCTCATTGTGTAGCAGACAAGCACACACAGAACACACCGATCTACAACAAAGTAGTTGCTGCTAGTAGACTGGCATCACCTCAGTAGGTTACGAGATAAAACCTAAAACATCACTATCGTAATCATTCATATTTTCTCGTTTTTGTCCAGGTTTGGACATGTTCAGAGGAGGAACAGTGGTTATATTGGTAGAAGAATGATCCTAGAGATGGAGCTACCAGGTAGGAGACAAAGAGGAGATTGGTGGATGCAGTGAGGGAGGACATGGAGGTAGTTGGAGTCAGAGTAGAAGATACAGAGGACAGAGGGAGATGGAAATTGTTGGCTTTTTGCAACACCTGAAAAAAAGACGAAAGGGAAAGAAGAAGAAACTGAATTTAAAATCAAACACAACACAGACTCTCTATTTGCCTTTTAGATCTTTTCTTCGTTGAAGATTCTCAGTCATCCATTCAATCATTGTAACCAAAGGTAGTTACATCGAGAGCAACTGGACATGGTAAGATGCTCTTTGCGTCCAAGAGATGAAGAAGCCTCTTGACACCTACTATGTCCAATTGCCCTCAAAGTAACTATTTTGAATGCACTGCTTATAGTACAATTCCCACCAAAATAAAGGGCTTTGTACATATTTGATATGATCTAATGGGCCAAATAAAATTACACTGAGGGACAGATTTGGTCCACAGGCCCATGTTTGACAATGTTTGAGAATAGCAAGTGTAAATGTACAAAATCAGAAATCTATTTGTTTGTCTTCTTTCTGTCAGGTCCATTTCTAACTTTTCAAACTCTTTAGTTTGAGTGACAAGTCTGAATCATGACCTCACACCAACATGGCTAATCCAGTCAGATACATCACTATCCCTGAATCACCTCTACTGTCATGTCTTCGGAAGACAAGCAGCCTGTGACGTACTGTGTTACTGACAGGAAGACAGCTGACGTGACGAGTGTTTGCTGCTCTTTCTCACCGGGGGGCAAACATTCTTCAGCCTGAGCACGCCAGCAACACAAATACAAGTTGTGGGAGGTGAGGTGTGTGTGTGTGTGTGTGTGTGTGTGTGTGTGTGTGGGTATACACAATAAAAAGTGTTGGTTACTCTGTGTTTCCAGCTGGTGCATTTACAGGTGCTGGGTTGACTTAGTGTGTGTGTCACCTCAACAAATAAGACGGGTTTAATCGTCAGCGGGGCTTTTATTTTGCCAATTTATAGGTCATAATTTCCTCTGTTGTGCAAATATGTATCTGTGTATGCACATATGCATGTGTGTGTGACTCTGTGTGTGTTTTTGCAGGTCGGCAGAGGCCACTGTTTGTCTGGTCTCTGTGGACCACCCACAGAATCCTTTTCCAATGAGCAGCAGATGGAAAAAGGAAGACAAGGATCACAGACAAGGACTGATGTCACCGCAGGAGAGATAGTTGGCTTTTCTGTCACTCCTTCCTTCCATCCTGCCATTATTCTTCCAATGCTAAAACCAGAAACACTAGAAACCCAATGCCAAAGTAAAAGGTAATTTATTACTCAAAACAATGTACCTCTTTCTGAGTATTTGAGAAGACACGGTCAATCCACTGACTTTCCCACGACTCTACCCAAAGCCACAATAGCTTCATAATAGCAGAGTGATGAATATTAGGCCATACTCTGGCAAAGGACACATATATTTGAACTTGGCCACAGCGTATATTGCCCAAACCGAGCGTTGTAGGAAACAATCAATAAACTGTCATGTGCATCAAGCCTGCGTTTTTAATACAACGGAATGAAAGAAAACACAACAAGATGGAACAGTTCAGTGTTTGATGTATGCTTGACTAAGACTTGGAAAATGTTGAGTGCCCGACACAAACCAACATTAACAATGTAAGTAAATCATGGCCAGGGAGAAGTGCATGCCACATCCTGACCACACACACGAAAACACACAGAGCCCCTCCACCCTTTTCCTAGAGAGACCTGGCCTGGCTGTCCAGTAAAGACCCTTTAAAGGAGCGGTGTCTGTCTGTGAGTGTGGTGAAGAGAAAGGCTGGTCTGCAACATTGTTGGGTATAATAGCTATTTTTTTGGCGTTCTCACATAAATAGCTCCAGTACAAACAGTGGACTGACTGACAAATGTGTTTTTCTTCTCATTTAACTGCAACTTTGCTTATATTTGTTTGATACCCTATCTGACAGATTTCTACCTAACAAAATATATGTTCTGCCCAATCTTTCTCTCTCTCTCTTTTTTTCAGACTTTAGGGTTTTGTTCTTTCTGCCTCGTTCCAAAAACGGCAGCCTGTGCCTCCTTGGGAAATCCCATGACCACAAAAGGCTAGACAGACAGAAAATGCTCATGGGGTATTTCATTCAACTACCAGCCAAGTGTTCAAGGTCGGGGTTCTCAGCAACGAGAAGCTTTAAGTTATGAAAACACACTCATGTTCTCAGACACGTTCTCGCCACCTTGGGACAGTGTGTATTCTCCTGTTTCAGCCTGAAAAGACTCAGAGACAGTTGTGGGGGAAAACTGCGAGTTGATAACTGGGTTCATTACGCAGTTTAGGGGGAAACATAGCACAGACTATACAATAGGGCTGGGTTAAAAAAAACGATTAATCGATTTTAATCGATTAATCGATTTTTTTTGTTAGTAGGGCGATATTGATTCATAAATCCAAAAATCAATCTTTTTTTCCTTCTTTTCCTTTTAACTTTACGTGAGCTCATGCACCACAGGTGATTACGTATTTACGTGGTTATGTGTGAGTTAGCACACTCGCACGTAAAACAAATATAAAAACAACATAGCACTAAAATCTAAAATCTAAAACTAGAGTCTGCCTTGTAATTTTGAGTCAAGTCATGTTGAATAGAAAATGCATGATGGATTAGTATGACTGCCT
>JAFBJS010057584.1:50696-67098 GCA_016785265.1 Paraplagusia blochii
CTAAAGTGCACACAGCCTATCACTTTCTGCTACCAGACCGGTATACTAGGTTAGAATCTTTTTATCAATGACTCTGTGTCATTTTGAGTTTATTGTTGTTGTCTTCACTGAGAAAAGATTTCCTAATCAAATATAGTTGCATTATTGATGGTGGAATCCTAGCCATTCTATTGGTCAGTTCTTTTGTTTATATGGGTATGGATCAAGTGGAAGTAATAGACAGATGGGGCCAAAAGGAAACATTATTTCTCTGCAGCCCGGCACCAATTCACAGACGGACCAGTATTGGTCCCTAACCCAGTGGTTGGGGACCACTGCTCTAGAGGGTTATAACTATTGGTGTTCCCTCTTACATCAACCAGAAACTGATAAAGTTCCTCAGTTGAGGAATGAAACATCTCTCAACTCCACGAAGTCCAGTTGCTGAAAACTAAACCCTTTGGACGTCCCATTGAAAACAACACTACGACCAAATTTTGTGTTCCGACCCACCAGTTGAGCTTCTCTGTAATAACCCATAAGGATAAAGCCCTTGCATGTGGTTGTTAACCAATATCATCTAAATTAATCTGGAGAGTCACAAATACAACCCTGTTGTCACTGACTGGGTAAATATAGATAAACTTAACCCTTATCCTGATATGTTTCCCATTATTGGATCATAATTCAGATTTGTGGAGCACAGTGTATTTCCAGAGCTGGTTTCTCCATCTGTGCGACCACAGTTCTGGGCCGTTTTCCCTCTAGTTTTTGGCCTACTGTTCCCACGCCTCTTTTTGGGCTAAACACGTATTTAGGGAAATACTGAGCAGCAAACCATTTACTTTGTTCTCTCAGGGCACCTAAAACCCATTACTTATTGATTTTTACTGCACTGAAGCAGGAAAAAACAAGATCCACCCATTACACTTTTGCTAAACACAAATCTTTGCAAGTTGTTTACAGATGACGATTGGAGTAATATTATTTGTATCCATTTAAATGGATTAGAGACCTAGAAAATGACCTACTTGGGTATTAATGTTGATTTATTAGCTTGGAAAAAATCCCAGGACCTAATCAAGAAGCTCTTAATCTGCCAAAAAATATAACAAAACATTATAACTAGTTTCAAAACAACTTTCTTGTTCTCACTTTGCCATAATCCAATTGTGCTTTAACTTGTCTGTGTGCTCATTTGCATGGAGGTTTCTATTTATGCTTCAGATCTTAATCAGTGGGATGTGTAAACCTGTGCCCTTGTTATCTGTCTTTGTTTCCAGGACCACTGACAATAGAATTAAACTGTCAAGAGAACAAGGACAAATGTGATGAGGTCAATCATGAAGCTGAAAGGAAACTGGAAGTTTGAGTCGCTTTTTATTGATAGCTAAGTATTTGCCGCCAAGGATCAATTACACATTGGATGTTTATATCCCTATAAAAGTTACGAAAACTCTTCTCAGTTAAAACATATATTTTCAAAAAAAGAGAGAGACAGACGCAGACTCTAGTTCCTTCTTTTAGTTTTCATGTCCACATTGGTTAAATTAGAGAGAACTAAATGTATAAAGAATTTTGAGGTTACCTCAGAACTTGCCCAATGTCTCTGAAGCTACGTTAAAAGAAACTTCTTTCAGCAGACAATGCCTTTGCCAGTCGTAAAAAATCAATCATCTCCTAACCATTTCCACTGTCCATTAGTGGACGTACTACTCTGCACTTCAAAATGCCTCCAGGAAGAGCTGGGCCGTGTAACTTTTTCTCTTGAAGAAGAAATGAAAGACAAATTGGTTCTCCTGAATAGCCGTACTGTACACTGGTGGAATCAGCGCAGGGCATTTCGAACACATACAAACCAGACTGAATAGGCCTCAGTCCATGCATGTGTGTGAACGTGCTCGTGCAAGTGTGTGCATGCATGAGTAATGAATAAGATCCTGGCACATCACAACCAAGTTCCTCTAATGCACTCCCCGTAGACCAGAAGATATAAACAGATAAAGAGAAGTAGACATAAATGCACTGGCAGAGAGCAGGAGAGAGGGCAGGAGGGGGAGACAGCTAGGAGTGAGAGTCAGCAAGAGAAGGAAGGCGCAGAGGAAAGAGGGAGTTTTCAGAATTGTTATTGGAGCCGTAGAAGTCTTTTTTGGCCTAAATTGTTCCAGATGTGGGCCAGCCCTTGAGAAAATGGGAAGAAATGGGAAATGGGAGTTGAATCAGGAGGGTTAGAGGAATATTTATCAGACTATGTCCTTCCACATGATCATGTAGTTAAACCCTACTATTTGGTGAGTGGTTTGAGACCCGAAAATGGGATTTTTGCCTCTGGTGTGTGTGTGTGTGTGTGTGTGTGTGTAGGTCTGGTGGCTGGGGTGGTTAGAGGGAATCAGTGGGGTTTGGTGGGGGGCTAGGAGCTAGGTTTGGGTGTGGGGTGTCAGGCGGTGAGGTGATAGAGGGGTGTGTGGCTGGTTAGGGTCTATAAAAAGCTAGGGTGGTCGGAATAATGGTCTTTTGTTGTTACACATACACAAGTTCATTCATGCTCTCGGCAGAAACAAAAGCCAGTGACTGAGCTCACCAAAATAGAGCCGTTAACTTAACCAAAGGACATCTGGTTAAATACTGGGACAAGAGCTGCTCTCTGACTTATTTTTGCAGGAAGTGTCTCCAACCCAAACAGTGGTATAACAGATGTCCGGTGCACTGGACTCGTTTCAGTTTCTCTAAGTTTAAAATGTGATGAAACTGAGGGTTGGTACGCAGAATATAGACAGACCAGTGAGAACAAATGAGGGAGTCCAAGTGCCGCCTGACCTCAGGCCCTACTCCGTTCTGCAAATATTGGCATCGTTTGCATGAAAATAAGCTGGACAATATCTTAACTTAGATCAATAGGGCGTCTTTTGATTGCAGCCTATAATATAGGCTCCCTCCACTCTCCTTTCGCTCTTTCTCTCTCTCTCTGTTGTGAATTATGACCGTGGTTGTGTGCAACTGTGTGCCCAGCAGCTCCAGAATTTGTTTTCACTCATTCTCCATTGGGGTGAGCAGCAGCAGCAGCAGCAGCAGCAGCATCACACAACAAAGGCCTATTGTGCTGGAGAGGAAAATCTCCGCTATGGGGAGCTGGTACTGGGCCACAAACGAAGGCTGGTAACATTGTTCTAAAACAAGTTCATGATCCAGTGCATATGCCAATGTCACCAGTAGGGAGGTGGTGGATCTGATCCAGTATCGGTATCGCCAGCTGACCCAAATTATATTAGTGGATCCGATTTGATCCCATCTTGCGTGAAGTTAATTCTGATCAACCAGTGTTATGTTTTTGAGGAGTCCAACGGTTACAGTTGCATATTTGTGTTAATGAAGGAATTTCTCTTGTTTACATGGTACCCAGTATTTCCGACATCCTTTTCTGACCTATTATTACTCTCAATATACAATTTGGGAAGTTCTAGAATCAGATTAGTATCATAAGGGAAGATATTGGAATCCAAGTATCTGGATCGGATCAGAGGTGAAAAAATATGGATGGCTGCATCCCAAGCTGACATTCTAGGGCAGACCTGGCCAAATTATACACTACACTGTCTTTTTCCCTTTTCCCTTCAAAGTCATAGTTTCTACAATAGATAGAATAGAATAAAGAAGCTTTAGCATTTAAGCATTTTAGTATCTTTAGTATATTTACATTTTAGTATAAATATTACATTTTTACTTACACACTTACACCTTAGAACAGACCTGGGCAAACTAAGGCCCGGGGGCCGGATGTGGCCCGTTTGGTGTTTTAATCCGGCCCAGACTTGTCCAAATTATACAGTTAATTTATATTATTGTTATTCTTCTACCTTTTCAAGCCAGCATTTTTCTAATATATGGTCTCAAATAGGCTTAAAGCATCACATTTTATAACCACCTGTGGCCTGCAAGTCAAAATAATTGCCCAGGCCTGTTCTAGAGAGACCTTTGAACATCCTGGAGTTATTATAAAAACTAGGAGATGACCAGGGCGGTGATGGAAGGAGAGCAGCCAAACACGGCAGGGAAACCAGTGGTGAAGCAAGAATAAACACAAGGCTGTGTCAACAGACAAGCTTCCCGACCGGGTTCTATGTGTGTATATGTTACCCCCAAAACACTGCAGTGGACCAAGTGTCATGTGAGGACTCAATCGTGCAACTGACTTGAGTCAAGTGGTTAAAATGTAATTTGGCAGCTCATCACAGAAGTCAGCAGCGGTTTCTCCGAAGCAAAACACTGGTCAGGGAGAGAAAAGAGCAGCCTTTGTTCCAATTAAATGTGGCCAAACTTCCAACAATTTTCCTATTATGACGCTTTGCATCAGCAGGGAATCAATCAAAGGTTAGGGTTAGGGACACTGTAGTTGGATCCCACAGTGGGCCACACCTCAGCGCTTTAAGACACACGTGGTCTGTGAGGACATGGAAAGTTCTGACCAGTACCCTGAAAGGAGAGGGTGTGCGTGTGTGTGTGTGTTTCTGTGCAGTTCTCATAAGGCCAAAAAGTTGAATGGTTTAACATAGGGTTAGAGTTAGGAGTGAAGGAGAAGTCTGTTGAAAGATAGTTAGATGGAAAGACTGATGGACAGACAGATAGATGGAAGGATGGATGGATGGATAGATGGACAGACAGAGAGACAGATACTGTAGATGGTTGGAGAGATCGATGAATGGACAGACATACGGACAGACACACTATCTACAGATAGGTAGATAGTTAGATAAAGGAATGTATCCTTCAGGAGTTTAGTTTGGGGAAATAAGGAAATCAAAATAAAAAATATGACGTCATTTCTACTGTTATGAAGTAAAAAACTTTATATTTACCGTTGGCGTTCTTCCCGCAGATCAGGTGCTCGTAGTGCTGCAGGACCCCCCAGAGTTCCGCGTCATTGTTCACCACCATCTCCAGGGTCTCTGCGCTGACCTGGACACAACCTGAATCGGAGTGACCCCTCTCTGCTGCCAAGACCCGAGCTCCTATCTCCTCCACCAGAGCCTCCACGCACGCGGTCAGACATATAGCCGCGTACTCGTGGATGCGCACCGAAATACGAGTGTCCACCATCCAGCGGAAGATACGTCCCACCGAGAAGGAGAGGCCGCACCGGGCGGACTTGCCCTTCCTCAGCACCTCACCCGCGCTCATGCTGTACATGGAGATGGCCTTCACCGTCGCAGAGACGCAGTGGTCAGCCAGTGCCCAGCTGAGCACCAGGCGCATGGCGCTCTGCACCTCGAAGCGTGTGCAGCGACAGTGCATGACGCTGAGCCGCTGCGCTTCCCTGGAGATGTGGATCAGAGCCCGGCGGAGCAGGAAGGACAGGCGCTTCACGGCCTCCGGGGAGAACACAGGTGCTTGACCCGCCTTCAGGCACCTTCTCTCGGACACTTTGCGCAGTATCTTGGCCACCTCCTCCTCCGTCCAGGGGAACTCCTCCAACTCAGGTAAGCGAGGACACTTGGAGAAGATGTCCTCGGGGTCCTCGGGGAGGACGGTGTTGACCGTGTCCCAGCTGTTGTTTCTGCTGTTCATGGAACCAGAATAGTACCACCAGTTGCCCCTGTGGGTGGCCGACATGAATGCCTGGGAGTTGGACTTGGAGGAGGACAGGCTGAGGGACTTGCAAGAGTCCCCGGCCCCATAGCCCGAGTCCAGAGTCAGGTCCTCCAGCGTTTTCGTGTGGACGTTGCTCAGACCAGCCATGGCAGCGAAAGAGCGGAGTCGCTGGGGCTGAGACCGAGGTGTTTACCTGGAAGTCAGTCAAACAGAAACTTCCAAAGAGCTGGACCAACTGGTTATGCCGCGCAGCACTTGTTTGACATGTTGCTTCAAACAGTTCCTGAAGTAACAACCTCTCCGAGGTCCTCACACCATTGGAAGCTGCTGTTCGGAATCCGAGGCGGGAGGAAAAAGAATCTGCATCCGTCTCACCTTTCTCCCGGTCAGGACAGGGATTTAAACTTTCCTCCACGGTTGTGTCGCTCTCGCTCTCCTCTCTTTAACCTCAACCAAGTGACTTTATCCAACGAATTTTGTTCGACTACTCTTAATGTTCTCGTTCTCAACCGAAATGTTCACCAAGTGAAGAGAAAAGTCCGTTTTTACTTCACTGTTCCTCCAACTCCGGTACGCGGTGAGGACTCTGGAGGAACAGCTCTCAGCAGACAAGCGCTCAGCTCCAGATGCGCGGGGCGGGACTACTTAATGACTGTCAGGACGGAAGAACCAATGAGGAAGAAGAGGGGTTTTTCACAACCAATCAGAATCCGAGCCCAAACTTTCCAACGTTGTAGAGAAAAAGTGATTTAGTTTAGTCCCAAAAGTGCATCCAGCCAATTATCCTGTTTTCCTTCCCTGCGTACAGACTTGCAGGAAGGTGGGGCCCTAATCAGTGATGGATGGAGGCGAGTATGAAAAAAAATCAACTGAACTATGTGGGCAGTGGGCATTTTTTAAACTTATACATTTAATTTTATATATTTTACAAAGCAATATTTTCGATAATTGCAGAAATTATGAGAACATAATGAAAACACACATTTAATATATGTACTAAATATGTTCACATGATTTTACATTTGCATACATATATAGACATCACTATATATTTATGTAAATGTAAAATCAAACTGTAGAAAATAAAATATTTTTTTCTGGCATGCTGTATAAAAATGCACTCTGATTGTTTACATAGTTACAGATATTCACTCTTATCTTTCAATGTCACAGACAAATATCTCAAAAAAAGAGAAGGTCAATCTCACTGATGTGATTTGCATTAATCTGATAAGATTAAACAGTGTGAAACCCTCCTTTTGGTCTGATAAGGGGCCTGGGAATAACAATGGGGCGAGCTCTACTGTGATACAATACACTGACTAGATCATTATAAAGAGCTTTTTTTCCTTCTCCATGTTCTCACTTGTTCTCCATTTCCTTTTTGATTCTTGTCTCCTTTTGTCTCCATCAAAAGTTTGTTCATGCCATAATACACTTCTTAATACCTTGCCATGGTTGTTTTTTAATTTGGTTTACCAACTTTTCTTTATCAAAGTAAATTAGTGATCATTTTCTAAACTAGGCCTTCACTTTGACCCAGAGACAATGTCTCTGTCTTTGTTGTGAAACATAGCCTCCTGGGCAGGTTCAAGGAAGGCTCACAGTATGGTGCAGTGTGATTTGGGTGTCAGTTGTGGAGACTGCTGCACCTCAGACCTGGTAATGGATAAGAGGATTAAGATGAATGAATAGTATTTAAGGACAAAGGCAGAATGGAGAAGCTGTGACGACTGCCAAACAAACACAAATAATCAGAACTCAAACAGAACAACTGAGTAGTTGTGACACAATGTTTCTAATGTTATTAATCACCACCAACAGGCATGAAACTATCACAAGTTGTGAAATTATCACTAGTTGTCTTGATTATCTACTGCTTCGTCACAAAACATGCACAGCACTCTGGGAAGATTGCTGAAACAGTAGAGAAAATTCTTCATTTGCTTTTTGCAATTTCTCTGTTTGAGATCAAACATAGCAGCAAAGCCTGTATTTAAAGGATATCCCGGAGTTTTTTCGAGTACTTATTTTCATATCACACCGTCTCCTCTGTTGACTCAGGGGAGCTCGGCTTTGTGTCGGCACATTAGTTAATCTCTCACCTGCAGCCTGTGTGAGAACTTGAATCTGAAAAGGCTGCAGTCAGAGGCAGAGCAGTGTTTGCTTGGATTTAGCAAGGATTTGGAGTTTTCTCTGAATGTGCTTTTTAGGGCTGAAAGTGGATTGCACTAAAGACTGCAGTTTACTTGTATAGAACAGTGTGAAAAAAATAAGTTAAAATGACTTTTTGTTTCTTCAGACCAAATAGAATAGTATTTCTCTGGTATTGTTACAGTTTTTATGACAAATTCCCCTCAATATTTGGCTCCAAGTGAATGATTTTGTAATACTTCTTTGTTTTAACCCAGCCAGCCACAGTACTGCAATCGGTTAGCGCGAAGTACTTGTCAGTGCACAGTTGAGCAATGCCAAGGTTGTGAGTTAGAGGCTTGTAATCAAGGCTACTCCTGAGGGATTAATGAAGCTTTATCTATCTTCAAGCGAATGTATGAAGGAATATTTAGAATCTCTATGGTCCACTGTAGAAAACCACAAGGTGAATTCCTTTGCATCTGTAAAGTTCAGTAAGACCATAGAGGCAGCCATGTTGATGGACGGTGTTGATGGACTGCAACGCCATTGGTCAACTTTTATAATCCTTCTCTATGCCATCTATAGTAGTGGCCTACTGGTTAAGGAACCAGGCTGGGGTCCGGAGGGTTCCAGGTTTGAATCCACCAACTGCCAGGTTACCACGGAGGTCCACAGAGCATGGCACTGTACCCACTCACTGCTCCTCAGGCTGTCAAAGCTGCTACCGTTCACTTTGGTGATGGGTTAAATGACAAGGAGTTTGCCTTCCTTCCTTCCTTCGTCCTGTCCTTCCTTCCTCCCCTCCTAAAAAGAAAACATGACCATTGCAGGGATAAGGCAGAAGTATAAAGACAATATAAACATTTTCATCATTTTGGGAAAGCAAAGTCTGCATCCCCTTAACTTTAGTTTTCCAAGTTTTCCATTATGCTGAACTGTGCCACCACACGTGGGTCAAAATCCAAGGTAGTTCTGGGAAAGTGCCATCGCCATAATGAATAAACTGGATATTGGTGATTGACTCATTGTGCTAAGTGTAATGTAACTTGTTCTTTTTTAGCATTGTTGACGTTGAAGAGTGATGGAACAACAATATAACTTGCCTACTGCCTACCCTGCATGAGCATGAATGCAGTTATGTTGCCAGAAACAAACTTAAAAAAATATTTAGTTTCTGTCCTGAGAAATCATAGCCAGCATGAGCCTCTGGTGAATCATATTCTGTGTCAGTTTTTGTAAGAAATTGACCAATAGAAAAAAAAAGTGTTGTCAACTTCTCTCACAATACTTATCTTTCCATATGTCCAAAGCTCAAACATAAACTTTAACCACACCAGTAGAAAAAGGTGTGTACCTGACCTCATTATTCTCTACGTACACTGACAAAGGAGTGTGTGCACAACATCATTATATGTGTTTTGTACACTGTTCTTATTTAACATTTTTGAAATTTAAAAAAACACGATACTTGCTATTGCCAATTGCCATTTATGTGTTGAAAATTCAATAAACAAAGTTTTGAAAAAAAAAAAAAAAAAAAAAAACTTTAGTGCTAAGTGTAATGTAACTTGTTCTTTTGTATGGACTCAGCATTGTTGACGTTGAAGAGTGATGGAACAACAATATAACTTGCCTACTGCCTACCCTGCATGAGCATGAATGCAGTTATGTTGCCAGAAACAAACTTAAAAAAATATTTAGTTTCTGTCCTGAGAAATCATAGCCAGCATGAGCCTCTGGTGAATCATATTCTGTGTCAGTTTTTGTAAGAAATTGACCAATAGAAAAAAAAAGTGTTGTCAACTTCTCTCACAATACTTATCTTCCCATATGTGCACAGCTCAAACATAAACTTTAACCACACCAGTAGAAGAAGGTGTGTACCTGACCTCATTTTTCTGTACGTACACTGACAAAGGAGTGTGTGCACAACATCATTACATAATAGGATGATCACGGGACATCAATCCTGCACTGATAACTGAAGGATTGACATTTCTGCTGCTACTTCTCCTAAGTATTTAAAGCTGTTAGTTGGAGGAAATTCCCGTCCATGTAGGATGATCCTGAAGAGGAAACACTGACCCTGCAACATGTGTGTTTGTCCCACTTCACAGCCTATGAATCACACAGTCTGGGGAACCGAGTGGAGTTTTCAGTACAGTAACTAAACCTTCCTTGTATTGCTCAGTTGCAGTCGATGATGTCACAACTCAGTCCCAGGCTGTGGGGGAGATCACAGCGTTGCCTCATCTAGGCCTCATGTAGCTGTGGTGTAGACACAGATTTCCTCATGGCCTAACTGTGTGTGCACTGCCCCTCTCCCCCCCTGTCACCCCACACCTCCCTGCCCAGAGGGACACAGAGGGGGAGTTAGTTTTATGACTCAATAAACTGGAAATAATTCAATGCTTTTTGCAAACAAGTCTGTTCTGTTTGAAGTTTCACTTTCAAGGTCCCACTTTATTTCTTGCTTTTTCTCTGCAGTTGCCGCAAAGTGAAAAAAAAAAACATGATTTAATCATTTGTCCAAGGCTGTTATATTATTAGGTACATGGATAGTGATGAGCAGCACAATGGTTTGATCCAATTACCTCTAAGGAGAACATGGTGTTCATCTAAAACCATGTGTTGTCAATTTGCTATAGGAGGACAGGACAGAAATACAAACTAGAAGAAGACAATGTAATTATCTTTATGGGCAATATTAGATTCATAAGGCTTCGACTGTTAGTAACAGTAGTGTACAGGCAAGAACAACTGGAGAAAAGAGTGAGTCAGGAGTGATCTGTGATAGAAGAGAGTCAGAGTGTGAAGGGAAAGGTTTACAGGACAGTTGTGAGACCAGCCATGATGGATGGATTAGAGACACTAGGAATAGGTAGAAGACAGGGGGCAGAGCTGGAGGTGGAGGAGATAAAGATGCTGAGATTCTCTTTAGGAGAGACAAGGATGGACAAGGATGGACAGGATCAAGAATGAGGTGCCAGAGAAGCCAGATTGAGATGGTTTGGACATGTTCAGAGGAGGGACAGTGCATACATTGGTAGAAGAATGATCCTAGAGTTGGAGCTACCAGGTAGGAGACAGAGTGGAGATTGATGGATGCAGCAAGGGAGGACATGAAGGTAGTTGGAGTTAGAGTTGAGAAGATTCCAAAGCCTGACTGAAGTGGTGTTGATACCGACCAGTTTAGTTGAAATCAGTGACTTAGAGAATTAGAAAATCAGGACAATGTTACCAGCATTTTGTCAAAAGGGTTTTAAATTATAACAATTCCATCAAGAACATCCTAAAGCTCTGCTGCATTTGTATTGTATTTGTTGTTGTTTTATTTTCAGACCCCGTCAGTGTTAAACTGCATCTGTGTTAATCAACCACTAATATAAAGTATATTAAACCTGACGCGCATTCATTCCTCTCCGATGTACTTCCCTTCAAATCAGGCCAGGCTCTGCTTTTGCGTTCCACCAATGAAAGGATAGAGCACCACCTTGTGGTTATTATAGAGGGTGGATGGCGAGATACAAAAAAATATACGCTCAGAAAAAAATATCAGTCCGCCCTGCTGTTTTCTTTTAATTTCTTTAGTTCATTTTAAAGCCTGGTTCCAATAAAGGTGCATTTATCTGGACAAATATGATCATAACAATAAAAAGTAGATCATAAGAGTTTGTTTTTAGAGCTGATTTCTATGGTTTTCTTGATGGCAACCAAATTAACTTCAGTTCTTACATCAACATCTATAAGGTAATATTACTTTAGTGGTACTAGGCATTAAATAGAAGATATTGAAGAAAACAGCAGTGGTCTAATGCTTTTTTATCTTAATTTCAGAGAGAAGGATTTACATGAACAAGTTTGTGGTTCCTCTTGCTATTGTTGAGGTTTAACAAAGCTGCAGAAATTATCAGATAAAATATAACACTGTTGACATTATTCAGTTTTTACAGAATAAGCTATCTTTTTTTTTTTTAGCAAACTATGTCCTTTGAGTGTATACTCTGCTCCTAGTGGTTAAGGAAGCAGACCTGGGTCCACAAAGTTTCAGGTTCAAATCCACCAGCTGCCAGGTTGCCCCTGAATTGCTCTGATCATAGCATCATCCAGACCCACATGCCCACCACCCACAGGAAGGCTCACAGTATGAAGGAGTGTGATTTGGGCGCCAGTCGTGGAGACTGCTGCCCTTTGACCCAATCACAGATCAGAAGATGAAGATAAATCCTCCTCCCAAATGTACAGTTGTCAATACCTGTACATGTAAAGGTATTGACAATAAATAGGACAATAAAGCTGACCTTGACCTTGGTCTTGAAATGAATGAATGAATTAACAATTCAACTTCTGGTTAAGATAAAATGAAAATAAAAAAAACAAAACATGTCTAAAATGTTAAAATGCATTCCATTTAATATGCAACATCTGTTTTAGGACTTTTTGTCTTACCCTGGTACAGCATATTGAATCTATTCATGTAGCTAGTTAATATAAACAATGACTGGTGCAAAACCTCTTGGCTGTAAGCAGAAAATTTTATTTGCAAAAAGAAAACAACAGATGAAAATAAAAGTACAATACATTCATAAAACCATTTCTCTACAAAACAATTTCCCAGAAATTACGTTGGAATGCACAATTCCATTTTTCATTGTTGTGTTTCATATATATATAGATACATATATATGTATATATATATTTATTTATATTATTATTTTTCACTCCAACTCCAAAGTCCCACAAAGGCAATAAGAGAGTGTTAGAGGGCGTTATGAAAAACTGTATAGTAAATCGAATATCACTGGCTCGTCTCCTCCTACGTCTGTCCAACCACAGCCACAGTCTGTGCTGCAGGAACCAGGACAAGAAACAGGAGGATTTTTTTTTTCTCACAAAACAGCAGCTGCCACTGAGTCTGTGTCACACCTTCCATTCTTTCAGTAGTCATTAAACCAACCCTGCAAATGGCTCACAGCGGCCACACCCACTGGGTTCCTAACAGCATGACAAAGACAGACACGTCTGGAATCCACGTCCCTCCTTTTACAGTGTATCTGAACTACAGTGACAACACAAACCGTTGATAAATAATTTATTTTTTATCCTACTTTCATTAGCTAATAGAGAGACAAAAAAAACCTGTCTGCAGCCTGACCACTAATAAAGGCACACATTTGTGAAACAGCCACATAGTGTCCATTACAACTACAACCCTTTCCTCTGTGTTTTTAACCTCATATCTGGGGTTATGTAACTGAGTCACAAGAAAACACCACTCCTTGGTGTTCCAGTCAGCAGCAGAAGTGTAATCTCTCTCCTCCTCTGATGTCTAAAGTGTAAATGACGTACAAAATACACATATACAGCAAATTACAACCCATTTTAAAATAAATTAAAAAAAAAAAAAAAAACAACACAAAAACGGCAGATTTCATTTAATCACTCAATTATTCGGCCTATTAGCATCAAATTCTCTCGGCTGCACTTCTGTTTTATAAAAAGGCAGCGGAAATAAGGAAACGAAATGTTTTTAACCCTGTGTTATGAAGTCAGAGTGAGCTGTAATGAAGAGAAACAGATATTGGTTATTTCAATGTCAATTCAACAAGCACCAGTGTTGGACTCTGAATCAGATGGTACAAAAAATAAAAGATATTATTTTTTTTTCCCTATTTCTCCATGTCTTTATCATTTAACCCACATGTCAAACTCAAGGCCTGGGGGCCAAACGTGGCCAGCCAGGTCATCTTGTTTGGCCCGTGGGAGCTTACAAAAACATTTCATAATATCAATGAAGCCGAGTTTCCTAACCTGATAAATTAAAAAATTGTTTTATTACACAACAATGAACAATATTAGTCATGTAAATAAATTATAATAAACTGCGGTAACATATATTATTAATGTTATGGAGTAGGTACATTTATTATCTTCCATTTATAACCCTCCCTTTTAAATAAGTGTTGTTGTTGATGTGATCCCATGATATAGTTAAAAAGAAAGATCAAAACAAAAAGTTGTTTTTTATGACAAGTGATTTTTTCATCCCATACCAAATAACTGGTTGTACCATCGACAAACAGCCCATTTCTTTATCATTCACTACTAATTTTCCATTTGTCATTGCCCAAAGAATTAAACTCTTCCACTAGATGGCAGCAGATGGCTATATAAACTTTTAGAAAAATTTTACTTTGTGTGAAAGCGTGACTTTCTTCAATTCCTACTAGTACAGCTGTGGTTGCACAACTAAACAGGCCTTGGTTTTGTACTTAACAGGTAAGTGTGAGTGAACCAAAAACTACAAGTTATTTATAGTTTAATACACAGATTTTTTTTTCAGAAATGTTTGTATGGCAAGGATTTTTCAAATGTAAAATATCTGCTGTGGCTTAAAAATGGTTGGAAACACTGCAGTCATGATATTAAACAGGTAGTAATCAATTAGGGGTGCAACTATACAATGGTCCTGGTTCAGTATATGCTATGTGAAATTACATACTTATTTTGTAAGTATGTCATTGCAAAATCTAATGTTGCACTTGCATTGCATTGCAATTGCATTGTGTCCCTCAGAGATTCACTAAGCCGTGATTTTTTTTTTTAAGGTGGCAAACCATGATACCTTAAGAAATCTCTAAGGTGGAATGTTTTTAATGAGGGATAAATCTTAGTTTTATTCTTTACGGATTTTATTTTGACATTCAATTTTTACCGAATAAGCTATCTTTTGTTTAGCAAAACTATTTCCTTTGAGTGTACAGTATACTCTGCTCCTAGTGGTTAAGGAAGCAGACCTGGGTCCACAAAGTTTCAGGTTCTAATCCTCCAGCTGCCCAGAGCTGCTCTGATCATAGCAACGTCCAAACCCACAGAACTTCCAGTGGACTCACCACCGACAGGACGGCTCACAGTATTGAGCGGTGTGATTTGGGTGGCAGTGGTGGAGACTGCTGACCCTGGGACCTGGCAGTAGATAAGAGGATGGAGATAATTGAATGTATATATTCAATTATACTTCAGAGAATGCAATATGAGTATCATTATATTAATTAAAAGGTGCTCTTGCTGTGTATTTTTCTAAAAACTCACAGTTAGCTGTGTTTAATTTAATATAAAACATTATGTTTTAGTTTAAAAAAAAAACGTAAATCTGATAACCTAAGTAAGAAAAAGGAATAGGAGTTGTTTGTATTGAAAAAAACTCAGTATGGCTCCACACTGAACCATGAATTTTCCTGTATCGCTGCACCCCCTATAGTTTACTTCATATGTTTAGAGCTGCGGCCACAGAGTTCCTCTAACGGAATTTCACCCACTACTCTACGTGACTCTATCCCCATAAAAGCTTGTTAGAAAAAAGATCTTAGGTTGTCTTCACATCTCTGTGTTAGAAAAAAAGGTGCCTCCTGCACACGAAACACACAAAAGCATCACCCCCTGCAACCAAACCACACACACACACACCGACAAACACCCCCCACACGCACACACAACCTTGTACACACACAGACAAACATCTGCTTTCCAGTTTGTCTGGAAGCTCCGTCTGAAAACTCGGGAGCGAACAAAAGTGCAGAGAGGAGAAGATAAGGAGAAAATAACTCTCTTCTCTCCGTAAAGTAAAACAGTCAGTGAGACACAGTGATGACTCAGATGCCTCTGTGTGAACCCATCACTTCACAAAGTCCGACTTTGGCCTGTCCATACAGACGGCCGCGCGAGAGGAGCCGACAGTGAAACCCAGGTGTCAGTGAAGGGAGCCTGGTTCAAAAAGGCAGAGATCAGGAAGTGAGGAGCTGCTGTTGGCCCCTCTCTCTCACACACAGTGGATCTGCAGGTAGGTTGGAAGATACTTCCTCCAGCAGGAAGCAGTTAACCTTTAGGAGTTTTTTTATTCTGGGCATTCCACATCCCTCGCTTTGAGTGGTAGTAATGAAAGAAGTTCCTCAAACGAAGTCTCTCTACTTCCAAACCATTCTGCAGCACCCTGAAAGACACCAACAAAACAACACAGTTACAACTCATCTATTGGGTTGTTCCCCCCCTACACTAATCATATAAATATATGTGACATATTTTGCATTAAATGTTTTCTCCCAAAACCATTATGAAGAGAAAAAACAAAGTGTTTTTGTCATCTTTCCTCTGATTAACTGCAATTATCAATAATCAACTACACTCAAAAATAATTGATTTGATTTACACAATGTTTTCACCAACGTTTTTTTTTTTTTTTGCACCACGGACGATTAAATATCTCGTATTTTTTTCATGGACCGGTCGTTAAGTTGTGGTAGATTCATAATTAATTTCCAGTGTTCTGAAATATTTTCCTACCTATAAAATCTTCCTACCAGAATAAACGGTGCTTGGGCACAACAAGGGTTTCTCAAGTGCACACAGCCTATAACTTTCTGCTACCAGACCGGTATAAAAAATTTGAATCGTGTATCAATGACTCTGCATCATTTTGAGTTTATTGTTGTTGAGAAAATATTTCCTAAAGAAATATGGTTGCATTATTAATGATGGAATCCTATAGATTAAGCATTTTGTTATTGTACTAAAGGAGCAGCAGTGGTTGCCTAGTGGTTAAGGCAGCAGACATACAGTAGGTCTAAAAGGAGACCCATAGGAAGGCTGACAATATGCTGCAGTGTGATTTGTGTGACATTTATGGAGACTACTACCCCTGAGA
>JAFBJS010057584.1:73066-83535 GCA_016785265.1 Paraplagusia blochii
AACAGTGCTCAATGGCAACCTGGCAACTGGTGGATTCGAACCTGAAGCCCTGCGTATCCAAGTCTGCTTCCTTGACCACTAGGGCACCACTGTTGCACGCAGGAAATATAATGAGAGCTGATAATAACATCATTTTGGCCAAATTAAAAAAGCTAAATGAACCACATCTGGCCCTCAGGCCCTATTTTGCTTATATCTAACTTATTGAGTGACAAACCCTCATTGTCTGTAATGAAATGAAGCCAAAAGAGTAAAAAAGAGAGAGTTGTCAAACAAACACGTAGCTCTGCTGCAGGCAGATAACATTTAACGTCCGTTTTTTACACTCACCCTCCGTTGCGTTCATTCAGCTTCTCCATATACTGGGCGAGCACGTCCACCACCTCGCTCTCAGCCAGCTGCAGGTTGCCAGACACGTTGCAGCGTAGATCATTCCAGTCTGATCGCAGCTGTTCAAAGTCAATAGGATTGACTGAGAAGGTTCGCTGCCAGTTGATGCTCTCCTCTGCCCAGCCTGGCTGCGTGTCGGCCTCCTCGTAGCTGTAGTCTGGCAGCTCGTCGTCGGGTTCTGGGATGAAGTGATTCGCATCCTGGTCGGCCTCGGCCAGGTTTGGGTCTGGGTCTGGCTGCTGTTGAGACTCAGTGATTTCTGATAGCCTGAGGTAAGAGGTGACCCTTGTAGGACCCTGCGGTGTGTTTTCTGTGGAGTTCAACTTGGTTACCGGAGTGTGGTTTTTGTGAAAGGACAGGGAGTTCAGTAAGTGCTCCGTGTTTGACGGATCACCGGTGGTGGTAATCTTTAAATCCAGATGTTCCTCTTTCCTCTTCTTTTTTTCCATCTGATTTGCTACAACCGTCCTCCTGACAGACTTATGCACACTGCTATGAGGAGACGTTTTACTCCCTTTCGTAGGCGTGAGCCACAGCTTCGGGACAGTTACTTGGTTCTTACTGCCTGCTCCCACAGAGTGTCCTCTGGCACCCAGGTTGACCAGCCTTGTAGTTTTCCCAGTTTGGTACAGAAAGACTCCAGGAAACACCTCTCTCGGATGTCGGTACATCCTGTCTTCCTTCCTTTCTCGATGCTGCTCCTTCTCCCTCTCCTTGGCCGGACGTGGCCTCGTGATGTAGATCTTGTTTTCCTCCTTCTTTGTAACACTTGGTTTCTTGCTCATATAATAAGGCCCGTTGTTGTGGGCGGAGTTATTGATAATCTGCTTGGCACGACTTGCGAGGGCAGAGAGCGAGGCCTTTTGTGTTAAAAGTAATGATGACTTGTTCAGTTTAGGTGGAGTCTCCGCTCCCTTCTCTCCTCCTCCCTCTGTCCTCCTTCCCTTCCTGCCAACAAGGCCCTGATCTACAGGATCAGTTCGGATCCAAGACAGGGAGCGCCCGTGGAGCCCTCTGTCAGTACCAGGCTCTGACAACCTGGGTTGGAGTTTGTCAAGTTTTTTCCTCAAGTCCTGTTTCATGTTTTCTCTCACCTGGTCTCGTCCCCAGTCTGCGTCCAGATCCTCATTCTCGTGTCGGCGTCTGTGAAAAACACGTCTGCTGTCTCTTTGGTGAATGATTCTCTTTTCTGCTTGGTCTTCATCTTCTTCCTCTTCTTCTCCGTGTTGCACCTCCTCTTCCGCACCTTCCCTGCTCGCTGGTGTGGGCCCGGGCTTTGAGTGATGATGTGAAGGGTTGGACGTGTGGGTGGTTTGGCTGGAATGAGACTGAAACTTTCTCGGTGACTTTGTGCCAACAATCTCTTCCTGATCTTCGGCTTCCACCACCTCCTCTTCCTCCAGGAAATCTGTGGGCAGACACAGAGTTGACTGAATGTCTGCGTGCAACTATATGTGTGTAGGACTGTGTGTGTTTGTTCATTTTGAGTTACCATCTGGGTTGGGGAAGAAGAATGGTCTGTCATCCTCCTCTTCATCCATCTTCATATATTTGTAGAAACCGAATCTGTCAGGGACAGTGCAGACGCACACAAACACAGAGAGGGGGAGCCACATGCATCCAAGTTAACGTTTTATTGTTTCAATGCTTTTTCAAAGTGACATCCATTCTCCAAATAGAACACTTAGTTAACATATTGTCTCCTTCCTCACACTGTATACAAGACAGAGACAAATGTCCCCCGAGCTGCTAAGGAGATAACAGCGAAGTAATGTCCTTACTTGGCTAAGTAGATCGGAGACTCTCTGTAGAAACACTTGTTCTCCTGCTCCATGTGGGTGAGACGGGTGAAGTCATTGGGGTAAACAAAGGAAAAATACACCTGAAAGTACATTAAAATAAAACAAAACTCAGAAATGCCAAAAACAGAAACTATTGAGTATATTCTTTTGTTTACTGTTAATTTTACATACAACTCTTCTTAATTCTTTCTGCAATCTTTCTCATTTTAGGTGATCTACCAAGCTGCAGTATCCAATATCTACCTACAGAGGTCGCCATTGTTTAGCAATCTCTCCCACGGGCTTTAATATCGTTTACCACAATTAAAATTTATTTTTTTTAAGCCTGATGGAATATTATACACATTAATATCAATAACACCACAATTTAAGCTTTTATTTTTGTGATAAAATTAATTTCATGACCTCAGTGAGAAGGTAAATGTGATCAAGGAAGACTTACAAACTGCAGGCCTTGGTATCGGGCGATGGGAAAATCTTTGACAACATAAGTTGGGGAGTAGAGACAGGCAGGCAGGACGTTTTCCAGACGCGAGGGATCGATCATCGGAGCTGAGAAAATAGGAAAAACAGATTAAAAAATGACATCAAAGTTGAAGATGTGAATTGACTGCCATAAAAAATATACATAAAACAAACATAATAAAATAAAATGGAAGGGATATAAGTGCTGAGAGGTTAGTTAGTTGGACTGGACATTCAGTTTTTTGGAAAACGTTTTTCCGTCTCTCATCCAATTTCTTCATTTCTAACTGTTAGTGAGGAGTAACAGACGTTATATCCTGTGGGTGAGGAGAAAGGGGTGTTTCTGGTCCCTCCTGTTGGGTGGACCTGGGGATACCTGTGAAGTGTGGTACCAGTCATTGGGTGTGTATTGATGGGTCGTTACAGTCATTGTCGTAGTGGTTTCGGTCACACGGCTTGTTCATATGCGAAGCTGGTTGTTGTGAGTGTAATCTTTTGGGTATTGTTCCCAAGAGGACTTTGTAGGTGGGTGAGAGGTTATGTCTCAAACCACCACCTCTGTGGAGGGATGGTTTTTCCATGTTGACGAAAATGGAACCTCTCAAACCATCTGTCTTCCCTGGACAAGGTTTGAACGTCTTGGTCCTTGGTTGGTGGCCTTAATTGTTGGTCGTCTGCTGAGTCATGACCTGAGGTGTTGGCCCTCCTATGTTGGGCCATGTTCCTGTGTAGTGGCTGCTTGGTCTCCCCAATGTAGAGGTCCACACACTCCTCACTGCACTGAATGGCATAAACCAAATTGTCCAGCTTGTGTCTTGGGATTTTGTCTTTGGGATTAACCAGTTTTTCTTTTAGGGTGTTGCCTGATTTGAAACATACATGGACCCCTGTGACGTACGTTTGGGATGGACGACATTACCCTTCCTCCTCTGCAGGCCTCTTCTTACTGTCTTTTAAAATGTCCCATTTGGGGGATAACCATAGTCATTGCGATCACCACTGCACACAACCATAGGTGACCTCTCAATTTACCCATCACCAAAGTGAACAGTGGTCAGCTTTGAGTGTCCACGGAGCAGTGAGTGGAGACAGTGCCATGCTCAGTGTTCATTAGTTAGGCATCCTGGTAGCTCTTTGACTTAAACCTGGAACCGTCCAGACCTAAGTCCAGCTCCTGAACCACTGGCCGCCACAATCCATATATGTATTACATAAAAATACATTTAACAGACGCTTTTATCCATGGGAAATTACGATTTTAGGAACAATTAAACTACGATGTGAGAAGTTAGATGCAATAAAATAAATTTACTGCTGTAGAATGTGTCCCGAGGGTCTGGCTTCAGCATATCTGCTCCGTGCTGCACGCCGTTGCCTTCTCCGCGGCCCTGAGGTGGAGACTCCTCTGGGAGACGAATGTGACTCGCCAAGGTCTGGGGTATATGGTCCACGCTGTTCATCTTCAGGGCAGACTCGTCTAGAACAAAGCGAAGAGAGAGAGAGACAAGAAAAAAACAAAGACTTGTTATTGTGGTGTGTCTCGATAATCCTGATAATGGACAAAACAAAAGAAGGACGCCCCTCGTTGCCAAGAATGTAGTCTGTATACAATGTGATTGTGGGGCAATCCATTTACCAAACAGGAAACTGGAGAGCGAAACACGGGGGGATAAAAAAAAAGGGGGAGTGAACGGGAGACAAACAACAAAAGAACAAATAAGAAACAAAGTTGGGAGAAAAACAAAAACAATGGATGGGGAGAGTCATAATTATACCAATCGATAGCAGGGAGGTAGGGGAGGCTTGGTGTGATTAATGACACGTCAGGAGAAAGGCCTGATGGAGAAAAGCTCAACAATTAACAAGATGGTCGGCATCATTTTTTACCCTCCTGGGAGACTAATATGCACATCTGGGGTCCACATGCTATGAAGAAAGTGATGGTGTTTTAGTTTAAACACAATAGCAATAGCATCACAGGCGTGACTTCAACACAGAAAGATCTACAGAACAAAAATTGACTTGTTGCATCCATCTACCAGACTTTTCTCAATCAAAAGTTGTGAGGAGAGTATTGATTCTGATATCAGTGTATGGGTACTCACAAGTATTGATTACTCAATGTGACACAAAGGAATATAGAGACTTTTGGTCACTGGTCCTCAATTAAATTCCATCAATTGACCACAGAAAAAGTAGTTGAGGAGAGTATTGATTCTAATATCAGTGTATGAATACTCACAAGCATTGATTACTCAATGTGACGCAAAGGAATATAGAGACTTTTGGTCACTGGTCCTCAATTGACAACATAAAAAAGTTGTGAGGCGAGTATTGATTCTAATATCAGTGTATGAGTACTCACAAGTATTGATTACTCAATGTGAAGCAATGGAATATAGAGACTTCTGGTGACTGGTCCGCAACTGACCATATAAAAAGTTGTGAGGAGAGTATTGATTCTGATATCAGTGTATAAGTACTCACAAGTATTGATTACTCAATGTGACACAAAGGAATATAAAGATTTTTGGTCACTGGTCCTCAATTCAATTCCATCAATTGACCACATGAAAAGTTGTGAGGCGAGTATTGATTCTGATATCAGTGCATGAGTACTCACAAGTATTGATTACTCAATGTGACACAAAGGAATATAGAGACCTTTGGTCACTGGTCCTCACAGAAAATAATCTACACCTGGTTTATGTTGGCTTTTTCAGCCTAGTGTGTGAAGATGACATCTGAAACTTCTGAAGGTCAACATCGGACTGCCCGAAATAGAACATACAATTTAGTTTTGGACTCTGAAGTATCAAAACTGGTTCGGTGATAAACCTGGAAGCAACAGTTTTATCACACAGTTGCCACAACACAGCAATAAGGCGACAGTGATAAACTGTTGATACTTCTTCAGGAAATCATTGAGGAAAACACACCGTTGGTTTGGAAGAAGCTCGAGGCTGGTCATCATTATGATGTGTAGGAGGTAATTGACCATAAACAACAAGACAACAGACTCTTTTGTTTGATGCGAAAAGTTGTGTTTCACTATATATTAATATACACCACCCTTGTTTTTTTTTCAATTTCCTGTTCATTTTAATGCCTGGTAACACTAAAGGTGAATTACTTGAAGAAAACAATAAACAGGAAAATCCCTAAAATCACCGTTTCGGTCAATACAATGTCATAACGGTTGGAAGTGACATCAAGAACTGCATGAATTTTGGTCACTATCAAGAAAAACATAGTAAATATCATCGTAACATAGTAAAGATATCAACTCCAAAGTTAAACTCTTATAAGCTTTTTTCTTTAATTTCATTATATTTGTGCAATTGAATGTTCCTTAATTAAACTGAACAGAAAATTAAACTGAACAGGAAATTGAAGAAAACAGTAGGGTGATGTAAACTGTACTTTTTCACTTCAATAATATGACATATTTGCTGTGATGTTAAAACCCTTGTTGCTATTAACAAAAGACAATCTGAGTTAAATTTGGAGACATAAACTCTGAAGTATTTTTACAGTACCTGAAATGGCTCTCATTATCTCATATCAAATGGCAGCCTCACGTCAAGACAAGATGCTGCAGTCAAAAAAATAATTCCTTAAATTTACTTTTTAAGAGTTAAAGTTGACAATTTGTGTCAAAGTCAATTTGGTAAATAACTACACTGAATAATTAAAAAGCAGTAAAGACAAGATGAGAAAATATTACAAATTAATGTTGTAATTTCTCAAAAAAAAAACGCTACAGAATTCTGCATCTTTGCCCGATGTGACAACTCCAACATTGTAGCAGTAACACTTGGCATTTTACCTTGTTAGCAACGCTGAGTCGCTGTGACACTGCAGCTATTTTTGGACGGAGGTTAGACATGCACTCAGGAATTTCAGCTCTCATTGCACAAATAGGCAATCGGTTAACTTTTCTACTTTTGTGTTCTGGGTTGAAGAAGACATGGCCCGGTGAGACTACAAAATGTACGTTTAATAATAGAAGAGCACACTTGAACGGTGGAAGGACATTGTTCTGTCTTTGCACTGTGTTTTTCAACCTCAGGGTTGCGGTGCCTGGTTGGGTCACATGGAGTCGAATGTGGACCCCTGATATGTCTATTATAGAGATGTTAAGGAAATAGACTTGGGTCCACAAGACTTCAGGATCTAATCCACCAGTTTCCTTCTTCTTCTCCTTTCAGTTTGTCCTTTTTTCAGGGGTTGCAACAACAGTGAGTCAACATTTTTCCATCTCCCCCTGTCCTCTGTATCTTCTACTCTGACTCCAACTACCTCCATGTCCTCCCTCACTGCATCCATCAATCTCCTCTTGTCTCCTACCTGGTAGCTCCATCTCTAGAATCATTCTTCTACACTGTCCCTCCTCTGAACATGTCCAAACCATCTCAAACTGGCTTCTCTAGCTTTTTCTCCAAACTTTCCTGTCTGTGTTGTATGCAATATTCACAATATCAATAAGCACTGTCCTTTCATTTATAAGTATGTGTCTTACCAACTCTGGTGTTAAATCAATGTTCAATCCAATCTGTTTCCTGTACCATGAAATACTAACACAGTGTTAGCAGTCGGCATTAAAATTATTATTTTTGGTTAAATATGAATTTCTATACTTATGAATTTAAGTAAAATTATATATTTTTTTATCATTTCCTTAAATATCTGAATGCATGAAACAAGGAATGGTGACAAACCTATATAGCTTACACCAAAATATATATTATTATATTATATTATTATATTATATATTATATTATTATATTATATTATTATTTGTTCAAAAAACTTAAAAGTATTTCATTTCTAGTTTTCAACCCAGAGAAACAAAGTGAGAGACAATAAAAGTAATAGTGTGTTGTTAGTCTACAGTATATGTGCAATGTCCACTGAAAATGAAAAAAAAAGAAAAAAAAAATGAAAATGAAAAAAATAAAATAAAAAAATCCATAATGTTAATGTTAATGTTCTAAAAACCCAATTCTGTGTGATAATTGGAAACAATTCATTTTTATTTGGTCTTGTAAGACATAACGGTACTACTACAGTATATACTATACACCAGTGCTTCCCAATTTTTTTCTGTTACGCCCCCCTAGCAAGAAGAAAACAGTTCGCGCCCCCCCACCCCACCACCCACTCTCCGCAGCACCTATAAATAATAGCATTTGTCTATAAAATAGTTCTAGGTACACCTCTGCAAAACCATCATATCCTTGTTAACATAAAGAAAACAAAAAAAGAGATATAGTTCAACTTACAAGGATGTACAATTACACTTTATTGTAGTACGGCAGAAAAAAAGAATGCTCCCTGCTATACACTATTCTATAAAAAGTCTACGTGATGGCCAGAAATGTGTGATGTCAAAATGTTAGTAAAATCTATGGCTACCTCATAATAATCTGTCTGTCTCATTCACCATAAAGTCATCCTTTATGCATGGATGCCGTTGACTTTGTGTCTATCAGCAAGGCAGCAAAACAGCTCTTACCTGTGTAGAGAGAAATGTAGGCCGAGTCTATCACCTCATATTTCAAACCAGGCAGGTATGGACGCCACTGTGTGTGAGAGCAGAGAGGAAAAAGCCCTGAGTGAGTGAGAGGAAAAACTCCCAACGTGCGGAAAAGCAGAAATTATCATCACTGTGGGCAAACTAAACATTTATTCAGGGCTATTGATCGGTGCAGTACCACTGCATCAAAGTGAGGTGTTTTATTTTGGCGAAAAACTGTGGAAGAGAATAGGAAAAGACGTCTTTACAACAGGACTAAAGTCAATCCATGCAAAATGATAGGGAGATAGTGTTTGAAGGTTGGAGAAGAAGTTGAAAGACAACAACAACAAGAGACAAAGAAAAACAGCCCATGGCTGTAGATCAGAGTGTTGGACTACATGATGCTGATGAGTAGGTGGGAGGGGGGAAAAAAAAGGAGGGTCTAATGACCTGAAAACAGAAGCATGACGACAGGAATAAAGAGAGTGTGAGGACGGGAGACAAGCTACAATTCTTCTAAATAGATTTCACAATTACCACGTCACTTCTAGTTACCCAGCATATAATCGCAGCAGACAGGTCATTTTCCAGCCCTGAGGGTGGGAATACAAATATAGACACTCTGCCCGGGGCTCACGCATAGGTCTCTGCACGGGTGTAATGCAAAAAAATGCATTCACGCGGACTGGTAAGATGTCACATATTGTGATTTTTCACCTAGTTCCTTAGGAGTTGCAATTGAACAAAAAAAAAAAACACTCTCCCAAGTGTGATGATGCTGCAGTCACCAAAATACTGCAGGTCTGTGAAAAGAAATGATCAGCGGCAGGTGCCTCAGCAGAGGACGACCTCCAGTTCCACTATTTAACGGATGCCCATCCTTTAACTAATGTGTGTTTACCGTCCTGACAGCCACAGTTTGTTTACTTCCTCAAACAACAGGTCACGGACAGTTAATGCTACGGTTGGTTCGAGCTGCCTGTCTGTATATACAGTGATCCCTGCGCCATCGCAGTTAATGCGCCCCATGCGATAATAGAAAAAAAAAGCGAAAAATAGAAATTATCCATGGTTTTATCTTCACTCAACTGTCTGTCACCCACGGTAAAGGGCAGCAGTCTTCATGACCACCACCCAAATCGCACTGCACTATTCCACCCCCTGAATGAAGGACCCAACAACCCTTACTGGGGTCCAGAAGAACCCTACAGTTCCACACCAAAGACCTTGACTCTGGGCCACATAGTTATGATATTTTTTACATATTATATCTCCCCTTTATGAAATACACTGCCTGGCCAAAAAAAAGGTTGCCACCAAAATAAAGGGTCATCACTCTAATATTTGGTTGGACCGCCTTTAGCTTTGATTACAGGACACATTCTTCTTGCTTCTGCAATGTCCCAATATTTATTTCCATCCAGTGTTGCATTCATTTTTCACCAAGATCTTGCATAGATGATGGTAGAGTCTCCAGTAGACTCCAGCACATCCCAAAGATTCTCAATGGGGTTAAGGTCTGGACTCTGTGGTGGCCATCTCATGCTCCCTGAACCAGTCTTTCACAATAAGAGCCCCGATGAATCCTGACATTGTCATCTTGAAATATGACCGTGCCATCGGGGGAGAAAAGAATCCATTGATGGAATAACCTGGTCATTCAGTATATTCAGGTGGTCAGCTGACCTCATTCTTTGACCACATACTGTTGCTGGACCTAGACCTGACGTCCAATGGGAGACTTGTACCTATTTGCTTAGTTAAATCCAGGTGGAGACTTTTTTTGGGGGCCAGGCAGTGTGTATCCCCTCCTACACACAATTATCAAGTATCCCTAGACTGTATTACCCTGACCATCACACAGTAAAGTTTGGAGAGTGACAATAGGAGACATAGTGATTATGTATGTTATAAATACTTGACCATGAAAATTAAAGGTATGGAAAAAGGACTTTAGCCCTGCATGCCGGTAAAGATACCAATTTTTTTTTCCTATATAACAAGAGAACTGCACTCAAGTCATCTTGTAATTTGCAAAAAAAAGTTCACTACTGTTATGTTTACTGTTTGATTTGTTAGATTCAAGGCTTTGAAAAGGTCCAGGGAACAACACGTCTCAAAGACAACAATAAGAGGTCAATATTTAGGTAAAGTTAATGTGGAAAATGTTAGTTTTAGACACGATATCAATAGATTTGTCAATGTCAATGATGGGCTGGTAAAAATGAAATATTGTCGATAGACTACACTTATTCTTCGGTAAAGAGCAAACAAACAATCAAATCAATAGT
>JAFBJS010057584.1:88558-101850 GCA_016785265.1 Paraplagusia blochii
GTCTTCACACATCACAGCATGTAAACCCCTCATTTCATGAGATGCATCTTATTTCAAGACAGCCGTGTTCATCTGATGTGTCAGATGAAGAAATACGCATTTTCTTAAGAGACCACTGCTCTATATATATATATATATATATATATAAAAATTAGTATTGTTATCACCACTGCTACTGATACACTAGCACTGTGCATATGTCTATACTGTTGTCTTATCACTCATCTATTTATTATTTACTTAACTTGTTTGTACTGGTTCCATTACGCATTTGTCCTCCAATATCTTCTCTTCAACCCTGTGTAAATATCATTATGCCATCATGCTCATTTTTTTCTGCAATCATACCTCCACTATGACTGTACATCCTATAGCCAACGTATATTGTTTGAATGCTTGGTACTTATTTTCTGTTATTTTATTTTACTTTTATTTTATTATCCCTAATGTTCGGACTGCTGTAACAACCCAATTTCCCTCCGGGGATGAATAAAGTGATCTATCTATCTATCTATCTATCTATCTATCTACACAAGCTCAAAAGTTGTTTATATATCTTTTGATGGATGCTAATGTTTAATGAGTCAAATGAAGAAGAGTCATCTACTAATATTCACTTTCATCATGTTATTCCAGAGTTGATGTAAAGCAGGGGTGCTCACACTTTTTTGACTTGTGAGCTATTCTCCAATGACCAGGCTAAAGTGATCTACCTAGATTGAAAACTCTAAATATATTTACCTATATAAACTGGATATCTTACTCTTTACATTGACATATATCATATGTTTTGACTCAATGTCTATATTATTGTCACTTTAGCCCAGTGATAATCATCTTAAAATAGAATTACATTTCTAGTTGAATTACTATATATTTTTTTTATTGCTCAGGATCTTCCAAAACTCCTTCGGTGATCTACTGGTAGATCCTGATCTACCTAATTGACAACCGGGAGAGTATGTCACAGATGTGGATGAATTTGCATATTGGGTTTGTTTACTTTCGTAATGGTGTTTTGAGAGCTACACCACAGCCAGACTCATCCCTAAGCAGTCGTGACAGGCCAGTCTCCTGGCCTGCATATGGTTGTTTTGTACAGTGGCTCGAGATAACGGCTGTTGTGATTTGGCACTTTAAATAAATACAAGTTGAAGTTGCCACACAGAACCAGTCACAGTTACATCTAGGTGCGAAGTATAGTGAGAGAACAGGACTTCGGCTTTGTCAAAAAAAAAAAAATGGTAATTGGATTTTTTTAACTCTCCTGGGCATGTCAAAGTGACACACAACACTTACATGACACTTATATACCTTAGAAAAACAAGCGGATATGACAAAGACCACAAAAACGACCAAACAAGCGTCACGAAGGTTAAAAACATCCATGGTCTCTAGCTTGCGGTATTTGACACTTCAATATCCCTCCATCCTGTTTCTATGCTTATAAAAGACACACTTTGCTTTCTCTTGTACACGTACACACACACACACACACACATACACGTCAGAAAAGTGCTGCATTCGACACATATCTGAAAACACTCATGGTAACTGCCAACAAACAAACAGCACAGTGCATGGAAACTTCAAACTGCAGCCACTAGTGAGAAACGAAAGCTGTCGCCCCGACCCCTTTGGCCACATTCAGGTTAGTTTCAGGAAACTGTTGCACTGAGTTCTGCTAGAGCAAGATCTAACGCTTGTCAGATGTCCATCCAGTCAATGTATGCGGGTTGAAAAAGCAAAATGAAGATCCAGGCAGTATATTCTTGTAGACACAGCATTACTTTATTGGTGTCTGGGCCAGAAAGTAAGAGCTTGCTTTGCTGACTTACATTCCCAACATAGAAATATTTACCAAGCTATGCACATATCTACAGGTGGAAGTATCAAAAATTCAGTTGGTTAATATGGCACTTCTCTCACACTAAATATCACTGTTTCATAAAATGCAAATAAATAAATAACTGTCGGCAGTGGTGGCCTAGTGGTTAAGGAAGCGGACTTGGATCTGCAGGCCTTCAGGTTCAAATCTACCAGCTGCCAGGTTGCCACTGAGGTGCTCTGAGCATAAGACGGTCCTGACCCACATAACTTCTTGTGGACTCACCACCCACAGGAAGGCTCACTATATGGTACAATCTGCTGTGGGTGGTGCCAGCTGCCCCTGCAACCCGGCAGTGGACAAGCAGAAGAAGATGAATGAATCTCTCTCTCTCTCTCTCTATATATATATATATACACATATATATACAGTATATATATAATGTACATAATGTATAAAATATATATTTAACATTAAAACGACTTTATTGTTGTAATGCAATTTGATCTCATATCGGAAAATAAATTAAAGTTTATTTTAATTGTTTGTCAACCTCTATCAGTTGTCCTTCCGATTTCTCTGTATCGCAGCCACATCTGTGCCGTGTGAGTGGGTGTTTTCTGCAACTGGCAAAATAGTTAAAAAAAAAAAAAAAAGTGACATACTTAACTTCAAGATGTATAAGAAACTTCATTTTTTGTATAAAAAACGCAGTCCACAAGCATGCTTATTCGCGACACATTCACTTTCATTTTCATGCTACAGTACATGTTCACATTATTCATTAAACGTATCTGAAAATATGAAAGTATTCTAAATGTGAATTTCAAAAAAAAGTACAATGACTTAAATTACATTATTGTATATATTAGGTCGCCATAGGAGTGTCAGCTGAGTCTGTCAACAAGGTCTCCTGGAGGGTTTTTTATAAGGTCCAGCAGGTGTCAGTATTCAGTGACACAGTTTTGACACAGTATTGATAAAGTTTTGTGTCAAAACGCTTCACGAAGCCTCATCGACCCGACTTCAGGTCACACCTCCAGCTAGCGTCAGAGCAGCCTCAACCAGAACAGGAATTGAGTATCGCTGACGAGCTGAGTGAGACCATTGTGGTTCACGTGGACACTACACGTGGTAAGGATCTGTAGACTGAAGGAGATCTTTGAGGATGGAGGATTAACAGAAGGCAGAAAAGCAGCTCTCAGCATGTTCTACACACCACACCACAACACAGTACAATGTGACTGTCACCAAAGTGAACAGTGTCAGCTTTGAGTGGGGATGGTGGCATGCTCAGTGCACCTCAGTGGTAATCTTGCAACTTGTAGTCTCAAACCTGAAACCAACAACGGACCTGGGGTTAAGGCTGTTTCCTTAACCCTTTAAGCCAACACGGCCCCAAGTGTACCAGAATAAAAAAGGTCTAGAAGACAGTAGTGAGACCTGCTATGATGCATGGTTTATAAACTAGAGCATCCATGGGTTAAAAAATAAAAATAAAAATCTGACATACTACTTCATGAATGTGGGTTGTATATGTATGTGTGTTCATTTCAGAGTTATTAAATGTCTATAACGGCGCTTCTTGTTTTATTTTACAATCTTTGCATCAACCTGTTTGGGTTATACAAGTTTTGCATAGATGAAAAAATAAAATGCTGGAATACATCAACGTACAACAGGGTGTACAGTCGATTAATGGTTCTATTTTCTTGAAATAGTCCTGACATGAGAGTAGACGGTCTCTTCTTCCAACTGTCTGTCGTTCACTTCATTCCTGCTGCTGAAGCGTGGTGAACAATAAACCAGTGAGTCCTCAGTCTAAGGACATGAAGAAAAACAATGTCAGGAGACGAATATTCTCTTTAACTGACATGAGATATGTGATCATATATATGATTCTGACCTGCTGACATTGTTGACTACTGTAGACTCCTTCAGTCGGCAGAGCTTTCAAACAAATCAAAGACAGAACAATGATTTTCTTAAAAACATGTTGACAGAATCAAAAGAAAGTGATCTTACCTTTGTGCTTTTTCTTAACGCCATTCTTCAGAATGAAATAAATAAGGAAGACATTCAACACCAGACTTATAGAAATCACAGCAACCAAGATATTCTGAACAGTGTCTTTTTTTTGTGTAAATTCTGAAATCACAAAGGATAAAATGATTAGTAAACGAAAAACAAATGAAGTAGTTTTAAAAGTGTGCATTTTATAACTAAATTTTTATTTAATTTAACATGTGCATTAAATCTTTTTAAAAATTAAATCACTGTTCTAAGAAATTGTCTCATATTCTACATTTTTACAAAAATAACTGTCAGTCAATCCAGTCCATCAGTTCACAGTTACCTTCAATGTTCTGTCTTGTTGCTCGTCCAAATAAAATCTGTCCACATGTGGCCACAGCACAGTAGTAACTCTCTGTATCAGAAGAACTGACTTCCTTACAGAAGTTGTAGAGACATTTCTGAGGAGGAACATCATCATCCACTGTGTTGTCTCCACATTCTTCACTGCTGCCTCCAGGAACATAAACAAAACTAGGACGAGCTCCAGGAGATCCACCTCTGAACCAGTGCACACTGGGAATTCTGGGACAGGATTCCCTCTTAGAGTTAGAAACAATGGAACACTGTAGATTCAAGGGTTCTTTTGGACCAGGTGGAGCGTCTGTATGGTCATTGTCCTTAGGTTCTGGAACTTAAAAAAAGGAAAATGTCTTTGAAGTAATAATAATAATGATAACAAACATTTTGGAGTGACTTGGTTCAACAGTTGCCTATTTCCAGCATAATGAATTTTGTGTCTCTATGTTTGTTGTGTTGGACATTGTTATTATTCCTGTGAGAAATCATCCTTCCAGTGTTTTTAGTATATATATATATATGTATCATAATCATCATAACATATAATATTTGTTTTTCATTTAAATGAAAGACCTGGTATAAATCAAAATTGTAAATGATGAATAAAAGTTACCTGTGATGTCCAGATAAACTCCCTTCAAAAACGTTATATTCACGTTTTTCAGTTTCATGCACAAGTAAATTCCATTATCACTGAACTTGGTTTTTTTAATTCGCAGCAGGAAGACTCCAGGCTCCTGTTTCAGGTTAAAGTGAGGAGTGTCACGATCAAACTGTTCTCCATCAGCAGAACTTGTTCCTCCTAGCATTTCAGGAGAACCTCCAGAAACCAGTCTGATCCAGAATAGTGAGTAAAAACCAGTGGATTTCTGACGGTTGCATGTCAACTTCACTTCATCTCCAACGTCCACAGTTTTTGTTTCAATGATCAGATCTGCAGAGTGACCTGAAATCAGACACACTAAGGTAACTGATGCCTTAGTGTGACATAAAAACACACTAAGACATAAAAAATAAAAACTAAAGTAAATAAATACAACTGATACATAATTATATACATAATTAAATTATGTTATGTATAATTAAATCCATAATTATCTATTATTATTAGCACCAAACAGCTACAAAATGTACATAGGAAAAAAGTTTGACTTACATTCTGAGATGAGCCACAAAAGTACATTCAAAATGATTATCATTTTTCTTTGTAATATAGTTCACTATCTTAGGATCTGTCTTTTATACAATTGTAAGTAGAGGGGCGGTTACAAAATCTGGGTGATATGATTGGCTGCTTAAAGCCACATAAAAAAAACCCTCGAACGTAAAAACCTGAAAGGACACGTGAAAAAATTTTTGCTTTTTTCCATTAGACGGTGTTTTTCTCGTCACTGCAGCGTGGTTCTGTGTTCATCACAGGTCGAAGAGACTTTGTTATTAAAGGTTCCTACAAACACAAAAACAGTGCCTTTTTTTTACACTGCACAATTTGAAGATAACATAAGTGAACAGTAGCTTTCTAAACATCCCTGAACACATTCATTTCCATGTAAAAAAAAAAAAACCTTCAATGAACATGACCTGCAGCACTGACAGGAACAGTAACAGTGAACATCTGTTAATACATGTCAAATGTTTTTGAAATATGATGAACACGGAACATCTGAGGGACAAACTGATAAATAATAAATACCAGTTAAGTTAAATTTAATGATCTTTGCCTCTTTATCTCCTACCTGGTAGCTCCATCTCTTGAATGCCTTTTATACATTCGTCCACTGTCCCTTCTTTGAACAGGTCCGCGCCATCTCAACCTGGCTTCTCCAAAAAGCTTGTTCTCCACTGTTCTCCCTTTCATTCACACATATATTCTGACTTGCTGATCTTCATTCATTTCTCTCTAGTCCAAACCTCCACCTCTCTAGGTTCTCTTCTAGTTGCCGTCTATTCTCATTGTAGATCACAATGTCATTTTTAATCATCATCATCCAGGGAGACTCCTGTCTCATCTGTCAATCTGTCCATCACTACACCAAACAAAAAGAGCCTAAGGACTGATCCTTGATGCGGTGCCATCTCTGCCGTTAAGTCCTCTGTTCTTCTAACAGCTCAGCTCAAGTTCTCATACATGACCTGCATCAATCTAAGATACTTTTCTGTTTTGAGAGAAGATCAGTTGTAGCAAGACAAAGTACATGTGTGTAAAGGAAAGGGAGAACAGTGGAATGGTGAGGTTACAAGAAGCAGAGGTGGAGAAGGTGGAGGAGATTAGATACTGAGGATCAACTGTTCAGAGCAGTGGAGACTGTGGAAGAGAGGAGAAGAACAAAGTACAGGCAGGATGGAACAACTGGAGAAAGGTCTCAGGAGTGATCTGTGATAGAAGAGAGTCAGCTAAGGTGAAGGGAAAGGTTTACAGGACAGTTGTGAGACCAGCCATGATGGATGGTTTAGAGACACTAGGAATAGGTAGAAGACAAGAGGCAGAGCTGGAGGTGGAGGAGTTAAAGATGCTGATGTTCTCTAGGGGGTGACTAGAATGGGCATTTCAAGGAGTCAAGGATGGGATTTAGAAATATATTTTTGATATTTTCTCACGTCAAAAAAAAAAATCTTTGTCATGTTTTCAGGTTTTACGTTTATCTTACAATTTTGTAAATCTACTATAAATAATGATTAAACATTAAAGACTTTTCCTTCTCGGTATTTAGAATTTAGCTACCATAGTTACGTAATGTCCAGATGAAGTCCTTTCTATTTTTTCATACTTAAGACGTCTAATTAGGACCTTCACTTTGACACTTTGAGGCAATGTCTCTGTCTTTGGTGTGATACTCCAGGGTTCACCTCGTGGGCAAGTTCGACTCCCAGTTACGGCGGTTGTCTTCCAATCACCACCTGCAGAAAGGTACAGAATGGTGCAATGTGATTTGGGTGGTAGTCGTGGAGACTGTTGATGTTGTTTAATCGGATGTTAAGATAATTCTTACGAGGGAGCTCGCCACCTGTAGGAAGATATGTTGCAGTGCAGTGTGATTTGGGTGACAATCATGGAGATTGCTGCCTCCGCAACCTGGAACTAAATCAAAAGATGAAATGGATAAATGGATGGGTACCTCTATGTATATAAAAAAACAAAAAAAAAATGGACAAATAATAATGTGCTACATTTACAACATTCTGTATTTAAAAGACGTTTTAATTACCTGCAAATAAAGTACTTGATGTCTATTTGAGACTTTTTTTTCCCAGAATTTAATGCAAAGGTTTTAACATTGAACGTTAAAGAAATATATCTATTGCAATCATCAACAATTGTTTTGCAAACATGTCTTTTGAAAAGGGGACATATTTATTTACCTTCCTCTCGGTGTGTATTGGCACTGAAGTGGGCCTTCTGAAATAACAAAATACAACACTGAACTGACCTCATTTTACTAAATTAATGAAAATCTGAAAAAGTTTGGTCGGTATAGCAACAAACCTCTGTTCAATGTATTTTGATTGACATTAGGGTAGTAGTTACAGACAGAAAAAAAAAAACAAACCAAATACTTCTAGTATTTACTAGTAGTAACTTCACAAATTCACTTCACAGAGAGAGGAGGACAAGTCTATACCTCAATGAAAATATATTTTTTCTCTCTGTTGCTTTGAAAATACATATTTGTTATTTTTTTCTTAAGGTGGCACAGTTAAAGGTTAAGGTTCTCTTTAGGGGTGACAAGGATGGACAGGATCAGGTGATTGAAGTGAGGTGATTAGAGGGACAACACAGACAGGAAGGTTTGGAGTAAAAGCTAGAGAAGACAGATTCAGAGAGGTTTGGACATCTTCAGAGGAGGGACAGTGATTTTACAGTGAGGGAGGACATGGATGTGGTTGGAGTTAGAGTTGAGGATACAGAGGACAGTGTGAGATGGAAATTGTTGACTCGCTGTGGCAACCCATTTTATTTAAAAATATTTATGAATAAATGTCTTTGTTCGGTTTAGGCCAGCATAGAAGGCTTTGCTGGCCCTCACGACCCACCATTGATTTACAGTGTGTCACAAGTGCGGAAGAATTAATGTGTTGGGTTTGTTATCTTTAGTTGTGTTTTTATGAATGCACAAGTTATTGTGGATATAAAACAAGTGAGATAAGAAGCTGAAGCTCATTTGCTTCAGAGGGTTTTCTTAACCACAGCAAGAGCTGTTCTCCAGGAAGCATTGAGGAAATTCAGCATTCGTGGTAACCAAAGGCAACACCTTTAGTTCTGAAGAGAGTTTTAGCAGAGCTGCTAGCATTGATTTACGTAGAAGTTGACGAATGACATGTGTTTCAGCAACTGCACCACAGTCAGTGGGAAATGATCTACTGTGTAGCTGCGTAAAACATCTCAGTGTCTGATTTATGTCATTTTAATTTATTTTCAAGGTACCTTGAAGACCCTGGACATTGCCGAATGCCAGCCACTATAATAATTACATGTCACATGGACCAAAAAAAAACAAAAACAAACAAAAAAAAAACACGTGTGTAATTTGTGGCATTTGATGTCAACATCAAACTCCAGTTGCTAAACTTTAAAATCTACAATTATCTCTCACTTTCATACACACACACACACACACACTCACACTCCTAAATGCAGTTCAGAGAAGTACTGCATTTCACACATATCTAAAAACACATATAGTAACTGCCAACAAACAAACAGTGCATGGAAACTTAAAACACAACTGCAGCCACAAGTCAAAAAAACACCGACGCCCCTGCATCTGATGGCCACATTCTGGTTAGTTTCAGGAAACTGTTGCACCATTTTCTGTTCAGTGCAATATCTAGTGCACGTCAGATGTCCATCCAGTTGATACCTGTGGGTTAAAACAAACAAACAAAAACCCACACAGTATATTCATGGAGACACAACATTGTTTTATTGGTGTCTGGGCCCAGAAAGTGAGACCATTTTTTTTTTTCGTACTTTACACCAAGACATTCCCAAAATGGAAATGTTCATCATCATTTCAAGCTCCTGTTTTGTTAATATGCCAATCTTTCAAACCAGGAATGACTTGAAAAAAAAAAAAAACACTCTCTGCTGGTGAAATGGTTGTTGGTAAAAAAAAACAAAAAAACAATGGCCATGGTTAAGAATTTATTTATTTTATTCAAAACTTTAAAATCCGCAACGTGGGATTTTGTATATCGTTGCAATGTTTTACATGGTACAATGTTTAAAACAGTTTTTGCACCACCTCCAGTTCACTCTTATATTTTATCTTAGAAAGTCCCTGTTGTATATATATTTAAATACCTCTTTGTTTTACCTTGTTTTAACCGTCTGTATATTTCGACGGTGCATCGTGGCTCCTGTAAACCCCCCCTTAATTTTGTTGTACCTCCCAAGGTACAATGACAATAAAGGACTACCGTAATTTCCGGACTATAAGCCGCAACTTTTGTCACACAATTTCAACCCTGCGGCTTATGCAGAGATGCGGCTAATGTGATGCATTTTTTTCTAACTGCTTGAGCAGAAAAGGTAAGAGTGAGACAGGTGGTGTCAAGGAAGACAGTCACAACCGCCAATAAACACCATAGAAGAAGACGTTTAACGTACGGTGACGCGCTTTGTACATGAATAAAATTAGCATAAACTGACCCTCATCATGGAAAATGCAAAAAGAATGCAGCACATGCGGCTTATAGTCAGGTGCGTGTTATGCATGTACAAAATGTTTTTTCCATTAAAAAATGTAGTGGGTGCGGCATATAGTCCGGAAATTACGGTATTCTATTCTACTCTGTTGTCCGTTCATCACTAGTCACGTAGGGATGAAGTAGAAAAACCGAAAGCAAACACGTGCAGTGATCCCTCTCCTATCCAGGTTAATGTGTTCCAAGACACATCGTAAAGTAGAGGTGAGATCGTTTTTATATTATTCACATACATATTTACCCTTAACAAACATCCCCACTCCCTCATCAACCCTCCCCAGTCTGTGGAGGATGGGAATATAACACAGTCATAATACATAATTTAAATACCCAACCATAAAAGACATGGAGGTGGTGACAGAGCTGTAGATGGACGTAATGATGAAACACAAACTTGTTTTATGACAAGGGAACTGGCTAGGCTAGTGAGCTGTGTGTACACAGGTGAGTTCGAGGATTCTGTGCCTTCCCTTATATTTATAAGAGCTGGGTCCAAGCAGAGAGAAGTGCACACTGGTCAAGTCAAGAGAGGAATTGTGTAGAAGCCAGACAAGGAGCAGGAGCAAACATGATTTTAACTGTGCCTTTTTTGGAGATATGGTTGCCCGTCAAATTATGGTAAACTTTCACCAAACCCTAGAGTGCAAACTGAAGTGCCCGCTCTGTGCTGTGTCCAATGCCCTCAAGGCAAATAAAAGTACCAGTGTTGTCTTTAGTATTTTTAATTTACGATACATTTGCTGTATTCTAGGTGAAAAATTAACTAAGGAAGTATTGATTCACACCACTACACTAAAGTGAACAGTGAGCAGCTTTGAACACCAGGGGAGCAGTGAGTGGGGATGGTACCATGCTCAGAGCACCTATTATGATAATAATAGGGGAAAAAAAATCAGAAAATCCCGTGATGTAAGGAAAACTACAATTGGAAAAAAAGATTTTGAAACATCCATCGCACTACTTCTCTTCTTCTCTCCTCTTCCCTCTTCTTCTTCTCTCTCTCACCTCGATCCGGGATCCGAGTAACTTATTTCGTTCATCATATGTCTAACATGTGTCGCAATGACAACAAAGCTTCCTTGAATCCTTGAATCCATAATGCATTGGGGCAGTGCAATGAGAACCATGATAAATGATAAACCATGATACTCCGCAACCATTTATGTAACCAATTCCCCTTGTTCAGGTATTTTGGATTGAGGTAAAGAATTAACATGAACGGGGAGAACATAAAACTCAAAACAAGTAGTTATAATCATGGCCCATTGATGTTATTACAAATGTGACATATAGTGGATAGAGTCAACATTCAATTTATTATTTGTTGGTTGGTTCAGGTTGTATCACTTTCTTGTAGTCTCCCTGACAGGAGAATAGACTGTCTCTCTCTCCAACTGTCTGACATTTGCTGCGTTCCTCCTGCTGAAGGTTGGTGAACAATAGATCAGTGATTCCTCCACCTGAGGAAAAGCAAAGAAAAATATGTTTTAAGGAGCTAAATGTTTTAAACATTTCTAAAACCATAGGTAAAGAAGTCACATAAGTAGAAATACGACCCTCACCTGCTGACGCGGCTGATCATCACTCGATCTTTTTACGTGTGAACCTTTCAAATACAAGTTAAAAAGACTAAATGATTGTTTTTGGGAAAGGCTGATATTGACATATTAGTAAGAAATGATGATACCTTGGTGACATTTACACCATCAGACCAATAGAACTCAAAGCAGCCAAGACACATTTAAGGAGAGTCGCCTCCTCTTCAAGCCGCTTGTAAAGTTCTGGTAAAAAAAAAAAAAAAAAGGAAAATTACTGATCAGCTGAGATAAACTTGTAAATGAGACTTTGGTTATACTATATCTCATTACTCAACATGTGATTTATTAGAAAGTAGGTATACCCAAAAGAAAAGACAAACAAAGACATCAGTTCAAACTTACCTTACGTCTTGTTGCTCGTCCAAATAATATCTGTCCACATGGGACCACAGCACAGTAGTAACTCTCTGTATCAGGAGAACTGACGTCCTTACAGAAGTTGTAGAGACATTTCTGAGGAGGATCATCTTCATCCACTCTCACTGCTGCCTCCAGGAACATAAACAAAACTAGGAAGAGCTTCAGTGCACACTGGGAATTCTGGGACAGGATTCCCTCTCGGAATGTAAATCAATGGAACACTGCAGATTTAAAGGTATTTTTGGATAAGGTGGAGGGTCTGGATTGTCACTGATCACTGGTTCTGAGGTAAACAGATATTTTACTTGAAAAAATTCGTTTATTCTTTTCTGTTTTTACAATTTTGGTTATGACCTTTTCTTGTTGGAATATCGTGCTTTCTTGCTTTATTTATGAGCTCCTCAATCTAGCTGATTATCTGATGAATAAAAATCACCTATTACAATTTTGAAGGACATTTTGTCCTAAGTGCCCTAAGTTCTTATATTGAAAATGTTCGACTTTACCTTTTACATTGAGATACAAGCCTTTAAAGATCGTCATTTTTCGTGATTCCATTTTAATGCACAAGTAAATCCCACTATCACTGAAGTCAGTTTGTTCGATGTGCAGAAGGTAGATTCCAGATTTATGTTCAAGGGAGAAGCAAGGAATGTCACCATTTATAAGGCCTTTAGTAAAAGACCCTGTTTGTCCCAACAGTTCAGGAAAGCGTCCAGAAACGAGTCTGATCCAGATCAAGTCGTACATTCTGTCAGGATTCAAACGATCACATGTCAACTTCACTTTATCTCCAACAACAACAGATTCTGTCTCAAAGCTCAGATCCACAGTCTGACCTAAAATCAGGCGATCATTATAAACACAAATATAAACTAGTGGGATAATTCAAGTAAAAAACGACAGGATCAAAACAACTTACATTTTGAAATAAGCCACAGAAGTAAAATTTCAAGGATTTGTCAATTTTATTTAATTTTAATATTATTTTTAAGCATTTTCCTGTTTTTTTTTTTTTTTTTTTTTATCATATGATTTGCCTTTTATATAGTTGGAAAAAGTGGGCGGTAACAATATCAGGATGACCTCATTGGCCTCTGAGAGCCACTCTAACCCAAACACTCAAAATAACTCCAACCCTTTAACACATGAAATGAAACGCAAGGCATTTTCTCTCACATTATGGCAGTTTTCTGTCACGGGGTGTGTCCCTTCTTTCTTGAATACTACCACTACTTTGCGGTTGTCCTTTTACTAATACGAGTTTTGGTGTAGCGGTAATTGCCACAATGAAGTTTTTAAAATATCTAATATTTTCATTTTTTTTTTTTCGTGATGAAAAGCATTTCCTCAACTCAAAATAACAATAATGAATCTAAAATTGTCACGGTTCTGTGTGTGTTTCTGTTGCTTTAAGTGTTTTCCCT
>JAFBJS010057585.1:7115-19699 GCA_016785265.1 Paraplagusia blochii
CTCAGTCTGGCTTCTCTAGCTTTTTCTCCAAACCTTCCTGTCTGTGTTGTCTCGTTCCTGATCCTGTCCATCCTTGTCACCCCCAAAGAGAATCTCAGCATCTTTAACTCTGCCACCTCCAGCTCTCCCTCTTGTCTTCTATTCCTAGTGTCTCTAGTCCATACATCATGTCTGGTCTCACAACTGTCCTGTAAACCTTTTCCTTCACCTTAGGTCTTTCAGCATATAAATAAAGGGCATTATTATCAATATATACGTCTGCGTTTTTCTCTGCAATACCATTTTTTCCCAATAGATGGTGTACAAAAGGCCATGCATTTTTACATTGTAGCCTTCATTCATTCATTCATTCATTCATGTACTTATCCGTTACTGGGTCGCAGTGGCAGCAGTCTCTATGACTGACACCCAAATCACACAAATCCCTGGAAGCAAAAAGAGCTGCAGCCAAGACCAACTCCCCTCCACTGTGCAGAGCAATCAGCCACAGTCACAACCTCAAGGGCTGTGACAAAAAAAAACACAACAGACAAAAACAAACCCTGACATACATTGATCTACCAGTCTGAAAGTGTTGCTGTACCTTTAAAGATATTTGAATATACATTTATAATATATATATATATATTTAAAACTAATTTTTAAAGCTGAAGTTTGTTTCCATAAAAAAAACATTACAAATCAAGAGGTAATGGATAAAGATGCATTCATGAATGGATGTTATTTCTTTTTAATGTAATTTTTTTTTCACAGGCCAACAACACAAACAACATTTAGCCTTCAATGGGCAAAACATGGGAATTGCAGAGAAATGGCAAGAGTGTAATCACATCACAAAGCATTTATATAAGGTTTGGTGGGCAGGACTACAAGACTGAATGGGCTGCATATGGTCCCCGGGCCTGAGTTTGACAAATATTTTAAATGATTTGTAAAACACTTCAATCCATTCAAATATAAGTCTTTCTAATACATGATGTATAAGCAGCTTATGGAGTGTATGAATTGTTAGATTCCTGTAGTCTCAATCATTTCGATGGGTTCAAGTCCTCATCTACCAACAACAAAGAATCTTTGAAAATGTACTTATTCATCCTCTACCTACTGACTTTAACATGCTCAATGTGGTCTATACCCGTGGTTCCCAACCACCAGGCCGGGGACCGGTACTGGTCCTTGGTTGAATTGGTGCCGGGGCCGCACAGAAGTAATGTTTCCTTTTGGCCCCATCTGGCTATTACTTCCACTTGATCCATTCCCATATCAGCAAAATAACTGAACAATAGAATGGCTAGGATTCCATCATCAATAATGCAACTATATTTGAGTGAAGACAACAACAATAAACTCAAAATGATGCAGAGTCATTGATACAAGATTCTAACTTTTTATACCGGTCTGGTAGGAGAAAGTTATAGGCTGCGTGCAATAAAGGAAACCCTTGTTATGTGCATGCACAGTTAATTTGTGTTCCCCAACCTAAAAAAAAAAGGTTGGTGAATGCTGATTCACTAGCTTTGGACATTAACTTAGTAAAACACAGGGCTTTATATAGAGTCAAGGACAACAAAAACTGGAAAGAAAATTTTGTTCCAGATCAAAAAAGCATTCTACCAATTCATACTGTTTTATTCCATTCGTTAAAAATCCTGTGTAGCGTAAAATCAAAGTCAAGTCAGTCCCAGGGCTCAGAATTGTTTGGCAATCACCTTGGAACAGATATTATAATATCTAATTTCTGTATCAAACCGATTGCCAAAAAAGTTTTACATTTATTTTTACTTTTATTTTACTAAAACGTTTCTGGTTTTGGGTTCTCCCATGACAGTGATACTACGAAACCGGTTAGAACAAAAAATATCGTTCCTGGAAGATTTTAGGAGATGGATAATTGTAGGTCACACAGGATTTCTAAAGAACAAAATGCAACAGATATTAACAAGTTACCATTTTAGAGAAGTATTGTTATTCCCAAACAAAAAAAAGTGTTTGGTTCCATTTCTGTTCCAAGAAAAATGCCAAAAGTCTGGTTTTGGTTCCTGGTTTGAAGCCCTTTTAAAAAGGGGTCTCAAACCGGCTGCTGTGATGGATGGTTTTTGGTCCAACCAACCAGTCAGGTGTCAAGAGAAGTCACCTGACTTGTCCTTTTTAATCAACTGCCCTGAGTATCTGCACAGACAGTTTTGAAAATTCTGACTTTTTAAAGTTAAAACATAAAATTATGCCTCAAACATTCATTTAATTTAGACCTAAGCCTTATGACGTAGGGTTTTAAAAACATTTATATGAAACATTTAAAATTGTGTGAAAAAATTAACTTTTTCTGACCCTGCTATAGAAACTAACTGGCTCCTTTACTCTTACTTTATAATTCATAGTAAATTTCCATAAACCCAGCACTGTTTGGAAACGGGGAGTTTAGAAGAAAAGAGCACTTGATTCATTGAGTCATTTTTTTTAACATTTATTTTACTAACCACAAGTTTCTGTCCCTGACCCTCACTTTATTTCAGATGACGTTCCAGTGGGATTAATCGCCTGTGGAACGGTGGTCACCACCATTTTCCTCTTCATCTTTCTGCTGATCCTCGTTCTTATCTTCTACCGGCAACGCAAAGGCAGTGAGTCACGGTCTTCTCTCTCTTTCACACACACATGGTATGTGTCTTCAACCTGCCAAGTGCAGCAGAAGTTTTTCATCTTTTTACTTTATAGGGCTATGTTTGTGTAACTAATGTAGGCCTTCAACCTCCTCTCGCTCATGAAGACCCAGCAGGGTGAAGCGTGTGTCCAGCTGCACTCATCCTCTGCTGTGTTTTGCTTCTAGGTCGGCGCGGGGTGACGCTGGGTAAGCCCGACATCAAGGTGGAGACGATAAACAAGGAGACCCACAGCTTAGAGGAGGACTCCGGCAGCGTGTCCACGGCTTCTCGCATGGTCAAGGCCATGTACTCGGTGAGCGGCAGCGGGATCTGTGTACTTGTGCCGGAGTGTGTTTACACAGCCTTTAGCTGAAGGAAAAACCTCAGATTAACTCAACAACCTCTCCCAGCTCTGCACGTCCTTAACTAAAAACAAACTTTCATTCTCACTCCTTTTTAACTTTTGTTCTCTTCTTTCTTCCCCTTCTTTCCTGTTCTGTTGTGACTTTTTTGTCCCCCCTTTTTTCTTTTATTTTTGTTCTGTGGTTTGACAATTTAGTTTCTTCCCTCTGTGTCCTTTTCTCCCTCCAATCAGCCATTTAAAGATGACATAGAGCTGAAGTCTGACCTCCGCAGTGACACCCTGGACACCCGCCAAGAGTATGACCTAAAGGTGAGATCTCGCAGACTTCAGAAAAATTCCCACAGTTGGCAACGTTGCTAAATTCTCTTCTTAAAGTTGTATGTGAAAGAGCAACAAACATCCTGATGATTGGAGACACACAGTCCCAGTCAGTTAGACTTCCAGCCATGTCTGTTTGCTTTGTCTAAAGTCTACATGGAATAAAATGTCAGTGTCAGCAACAATCACTGGCACTGCACACATCACATTACATCACATTACATCGCATTACAAAAACTCAACAGGGCACATATCAAACAACATTGTCTTTAGAAGAAACTGTAATTAAATACAACAATCTACAACCTGACGCTTTTAGTTGAACACAACCCTCAGATACTGGCAGGAATTGAAGAAAGGTGCACACAAAGAACTTCTTCAACCAAAAGTGAATGATTAATTCATTTTGAATCTAACAACTTTATAAAATCGTGTGTGTTTTGACAGGAAGAGCCTTGTTTTCCCTTTTGACTCTCACATTTCTGACACTTTCCTACTGTAATGAGCTCTGACAGATCAGATCAGTCTATAAAAGTCCATAGAAATGCAAAAAATAATATTTTATTCAGCATGTTTCAGAGTCATAAGTTTCTACTTAGTGGCTTTATGAAAACATCAGTAGAAATACCAGCCAAACGTCCTGGGTTGTCTTCGTTGGTTTCAGACCTCTTGTTGTTCAGCTTTGTGATTCTTCTGTCTTTTGTGCCAAGTGTGATTGGTTAAGACTTTTGGCTGTTGTTAATTGGAGCGTTGAGTGTTGTGTTTTCTTTTATTTGTTTGCACTAACAGTGATACCTTTGTGATTAAGATTGAAAGTAGGACAAAGAACTTGTCATGCTGCCGTTGGCAGTTCTCTCATGTCTTGCTCTCTTTTTTTTTTTCTTTTTTTTTGCTGTACGCCCAACCCTTGAATTTCAGTCCAGCTATGATGAAACCAGTTTCTGTGATTGCTTTGGGTTCATCTGAAAGAGCTCACAGAAAAAAAAAGAAAAGAGACAAAAGACAAGGCTACAGACCTTTCCACCCGTTCAGCTGGCATAAATCAGTGCAGTTTTTAAGACTGTAGCTTCTGCCTCTGGTAGAAGTTTTCTGACACATTGAGCTGACATGTATAGATGTCAAAACACCTCCAGCAGGGGGTTAGATCACACTGACAACCAGGGTATTCAGTGGGGGGGTGTAAAGAGGAGATAATCCAGGGGTCATCACTGCCTCGAGGTGGGAGACACTTTCTCCCAGCAGGCGTAGAGAAGAGTTGCATCTTTTTCTTCTTATCTTTGTCAAAGGGGGTTAGATGTATACTACAGTTTCATACCACAGAATGTAACATATGGAGGTTGTTCCCACTGGAAATGACTTGCTGAGGTTATACTTTAAAGTCTGCACATGAGAAAAAAAAAATACTAAAACGTACCAAGTTTTAGATTCTGTTTTTAGTGAAAACTGAAAAGCTGTATGAGCCAGAAGGGATTTGAAGTTCCATTTTGGGAATTCAGGGAGGATAAAGTAAAAGTTAAAAAAGAAAAATAATTTCACTCTCTTGTTTTTTTCAGGACCCAACCAACGGCTACTATAATGTGCGAGCATCCACCCATGACGAAGGCCGCCCCGCGTCCCGCTCCACCATGCACTATTCTGACTACCGCTCCCCTGCAGGAACACCAGGGGGCGCAACATCTATTAGCAGCAGTGCCGCTGGCTCAGGGGCCACAGCCAGTGGTGGGGCCCCTGTCCCCCCTGGGCCCTTAACCTCACCGGGTCGACCCCAGGCCTGCTACGACCCAAGACCACCATCCAGACTGTCCCACATCAGCTATGCCCAGTTCAACACCTTCACCCGTGGAGCCCAGAGCCAGCAGCCGCCTGCCAATCCTGCCCCGGCAACCAGCGAATTCCCAGGAGACTGCAGCCTCCTGGACTCCACCTCCCAGCTGGCCTACGACAACTACGGATACCCGTCGCATTACCAGACCTACCGCATGGGTTTCGCCCCGTCCAGCTTGGCTCCCCTGGAGGCTGGGCCATCCTATGAGATGTACGGGGTGGGTTCCGGGGTAGGACCGGCTGCGGTTGGTCCCGCGGGCCCGGCTCCTTCGGGATCAGAGACTGGACTGGGGAAGTACGGCAGCTCCACTCGTTTCTCCTACACCTCGCAGCACTCCGACTACTCCCATAGCCGACACACACAAAGGATGCAGACTCACGTGTGAGACGAAGCAAAACGACCACCTCACAGTCTTAGCTGAGCACGAGGAAACATTTTATAAATAGTGTCACACCTCCAAACACACACAATCACAGATATACAACAGTATTTTCACACGGCATCACTCACTTCCAAACACACACACACACAGACAGACACAGCTACAGAACACGAAAATGAAGTAACCACATTTATACTCATGCACAGAATCAGAAGACCATACCCGTGAGACAGGGAGGGTACGAAAAAACACAGGAACAGAGAGGGGAGAAAAGAAGCCAGGAGAGGAAAAAAGATGTTCAAGCGAGACAGGGAAGGGAAATTCCACTCAGTTTTTATTTCCCTCACTCCCAATGTTTTTGTATATCTGAGCTCTCAAAGAGCGGACAGCGCAAGTCACAATCAAGACCAGGGGAGAAGGAAAGAACGGGGGAGAAGAAGGAGGACGGATCGCAGATCTTTGGAGCCCGTAGCCACTGCTCTGAAATGACTTTGTAAATGATGAGTAGGAATGTCTAAAGGAAAACTGACTGACTGTTAAAAAACAGCTGGGATGAAAACCTCAAACAGTGGAAGTCTTTACTGGCCGCCATTTTTTTTTATTATTATTATTATTGTTTTGTTTTGCTGGTAGTCCTATCGTGTGATCATAGAGCACATATATCATATCCCAGAATGCCCCTGTCCAGTGGTACATTCCATCATGGGAGCAGAGCGTCGGGGCGTCGGGTTGGGATGGGAAGGAACTCGTCATTTTGCACTGCATCTACAGTATTCATGCTTCGACATCCCTTATCTATATCTGTGTATTGTCCTCTTTTTATTTGCACACCAGACTAGAGCTTTGTATTCTATTTTTAACATTACAGAATTATTTTTGTCAATGTAAAACATTTAATGTGTATGTATGGACCAAATGTTTTGACGGTGAGTGCACATAACTTGGGAGTTTTCCTGGGTCGGACCCACTGAGACAGAGTGAATAGCTGTGCCACCATTGACGCCTGAGATGGAGGTGCAGTTTGCAACAGAAAGGTATATCAGTGTATTTAAAAAAAAAAAAAAAAAACAGTGCCAAGTGTTCATGTCTTTCCACCTTCGACCGTGTGCGTTTATGCAGTAGAAGCTCCTTCTATTGTCAACTGTGGCTGTACACGCCAGGCTGGAGGCCTTGAGTCATTCCCAGACATTTCTATAGGCGGGAGCCTTTTACTCTGAGCCCGTAACTACAAGCCTGGTGCAGACAGAGAGAAGAACACAACAGCAGATGTTGGGTTTAGAACTGACTGAGTGGCCTTATAGGGGAACATGTCACACATTTCATTTTTAAATCATTCCGTATCGTCTGTCTGCCAAAAGGAAATGGCCAGAGGAGAATGCGTTTCGGAGCGCTTCGTCGTAGGGTAATTCACAATATTGACATGTAGTGTGTGATGGCAAGTGTGAGCGTGAGAGTGAGATCAATCTCTAAGGCGAGTGTGTGGGTGATGGCGCGCACATTATTTGTACAGCGTGTTTGTATAGACGTGTGAATGACTGTATGTAAGGGAAGGACACCGCATAAAGCACGGCGTCCGACCCCACGTGCGCATACAGTGTGTGTGCGCGCAAGTGTGTCTTAATATTCAAGTGTGCCAGGTGGGTTCTCTATATGTCCATATCATTTCTCTCACAATCCTGTTCCAGTACTTTTATACCTCTGGTAGGACTGTATCCTGTATTATTGTGTCTTTGAATTTAGGAAATTCCAATGTTTATCTTATTGTACTGTTCTTCATAGCAGAGAAAACTGTTCAAAAGATGTACAACAAACGTTAAACTCTCATTTTTTTATTTCATTATCTTCAATATTTTTTAAAAATGGTATGTAATTATTTTTCCACAGTATGACGTAAATAAAAGCACTGTTTTTTATAAACTGCTGTGTGTTGTCTTATTTTTTTAAATGTTTTTTATTGGCTGGAAATAAATAAAATTAAATGAAACTATTTCACAGTCATAAAAATTGTTCTTTTCTTCATCTTGACCTTTGAGAAGCTATGAACAATGTTTTTTTTTATTTTGGTATTTACCTGAATGACAAACTCCAATAAATAGGTGCCATATTGACTCAATTAGTTTTATTTGTGTTCAAATTATAATTCAGAATACTCTCTGTTTTATTGTAAATACATTTATGTGTCATTACAATCGTAAAAAAATACTGAAAACATTTATTTAAACTTTTTTGACGCTACTTTCTTATTAGCTCACCTCCTGGCCGCTAGAGTGCAGAAACACCGCTTAATACACATTTCAAAGCATCGACGAAGAAAAACCTTACGTCAGTGGCCGGACGGGTCCTGTCAACCAAGATGGCGGCCACTATGTTGAGGTTGCTCTCTAGTCTAGGACGTCCTTCAGCGAGATTAATACTAAACAATAAGAACTTGCTCAACCCCAGCTGTGCTGTTCTTCAGAGCAGGTACGTTAACGCAAGTTGCCGATCATGTTGCTTGGTGTTAATCTTGCATTACCAGCCGTATTGGCTGTAGCAACCTCGAAACATTCACACTCCAAGCTAATGGTAGCGTTCGGCTAAAACCATGCATATACCTTTTTTTTTTACTCCATTTATGTATAATTCACTGAAATAAAGTTTATTCCCGTCATGAGAAATATTGCATTTTAACCCTACTTTGTTTACCTGGCCTTCTCATTTGCCGCAGCTATGAGCCAATCCACTGGCCTATATGTATTAGTGTTAATCTACGTGTCCGCCATTAAAGCTAATAATTTGGATATTTGACATAATTTCTTGAACACGTTTAATTGATTTTAAGGAAACAATGCGCACATCCCTGTGGCCAAAAGATTTGGTATTTTATTACTTTTGCCTACGTGTACGATTAGGATTGCTAACCTCTAATCTTTTATTTATTGTGTTATATGTTCTGTGCGTTCCTTGTTTCTACGTGCTTAAAAATTACTTCATTTCATGTTATTATAACGAATATGTAATTTCTATGACTGCATCTATGTTATGAAACAGAATAGATTATAGAATAAACAGAACAAATTAGTTGAAGGCCACCACACTATACACTAAAATTTCACCGAAGGGAAGTGTCAGCTTTCAGTGATAAATATAAAAGAATAATATAATGAAAAAAATCAGTTCCCATAGATTCTGTGTAATACAACACTGAACCAGAAAGAGACTGTGGATCAGGCTTTTGAAAACTAAATGAATTACCATAAAATGTGGAGAACAAATAAATATAATAATATTATGTATTCAACTTCAAGTTAGTAAAATATTGTTCTATGGGCTACAAACGGGCCACGAGGGCCTGACCCTTGATATACGTTGTCCCTGTTGTATTTTTACTAGCCTACTTATAAATGTTTTTTTATATATATATTAAATTATTTCCCCAGACAAAAACAATGGCAACCAGACAAGGAGTACCTAGATGCATTTGCGGGGGCAGTGATGTACCCCACTGAGGAGAATAAGAATTGGAAACCACCACCATGGGATGGTATGTTCATCTGTGCATGAGAACACACACACCTACCTTGTTGTAGTCTGCATCAGAACCGGCTGAAATTCCATCTCCATTTTCTTTCGTTCAGATAAAGACCCCATTAAAATGAAGGAAATTTCAAATCTGGCCATAAATTTTGGCCCCCAGCACCCTGCAGCTCACGGTGTGCTACGCCTTGTGATGGAAATAAGTGGCGAGATGGTCGTGAAATGTGATCCGCACATCGGTTTGCTTCACCGTGGCACGGAAAAGCTCATCGAATACAAAACCTACCTGCAGGTAAAAGATGTCTCAGGAAAGCTGCAATAGTTGACTTTTTATTTTTAGAAGTTAAGTAAGTGGAGGGAACTTCTTTGTCCTTTTGTTTGTGACAGGCTTTGCCCTACTTTGACCGTCTGGACTATGTTTCCATGATGTGTAATGAGGAAGCCTACGCTCTGGCTGTGGAGAAGCTGCTCAACATCCAGGTTCCAGTCCGTGCCCAGTGGATTAGAGGTACAGAGTTACAGATCTAGTCAGTGCTACGCAGATTCTTGGCAAAATGAGAGTCTGTCAGTAGAAAAACCTTGTTTTTCTTTTCAATCCACATTGCAAAGAATTTCACAACATACACTTAAATTATTGGTGCTCCAAAATAACACAGTCTTCGGTTGTGTCCTTAGTTCTTTTTGGTGAGATTACTCGTATTCTTAACCACATTATGGCCATCACCACGCACGCCCTGGATGTCGGTGCTATGACCCCCTTTTTCTGGATGTTTGAGGAGAGAGAAAAGGTCGGTAACACTACTGGAAATTAAAAAAATGCTGTTCTGTTGTTCTAACGCATTAAAATGATGTATTCCTGATGGGGAAAGGACAAAATCTTTTGATTTTTCAATGCAAAAATAGAGTTTTGTAATGATTATTGTGGAAACTGCTTCTTCAGATGTTTGAGTTCTATGAGAGAGTGTCCGGAGCCAGAATGCACGCTGCGTACGTAAGACCTGGTGGTGTCCATCAGGTAGGACATTTATTGATTTGTTCATTGTGCTGTTTGACCCTGATTTTACCTCCTTGATAAAATGTGCTAATTGTAATGACTAGTGATCGGTCCGGCAACACAAGCGTCAACACATGCTTGGAGCTCATAGAGCGAAACCCTGTGTCGATGCACGTATCGCTTTTACAAAGGGTCTATATGGAAGAGCATCTGTCACTAGAATGTATGGCCACAAGAAAGAATCTCCGTTGTGATCTTATTATCCCATCATTTAATTATGGCACAGCCTCCAGGAAAAAGAAAGGTTTTCCGCTGTGTGGGACCATTTTGATCTCATATCAGAAAATAAATGTATATCCTTATTCACAACACGTTCACTTTCATTTTCACGTTATGATATATGTTCACATTATTTATTGATTGTATCTTAAAATATGAAAGTATTCTTAATGTGAATGCCAAAAAGGTACAATGACTTAAATGACATTATTGTGCATGATAGGTCCTAGGAGTGTCAGTTGAGTCTGTCAACAAGGTTGCCTGTATGGATTTAAAAGGTCCAGCAGGTGTCAGTATTCAGTGACACAGTTTCGACACATTACAATTCTGCAAGGTGTCGAAGTGCTTCGCAAAGCCTCATCGACTCATCACTAGAATGACTAAACGAATACAATTTTTCAAAGATTTTTAATCATGAATAAATAATAAAATGGCTGATACTGTGTGAAGTTATCAAACACCTATCAAACTTGTGGCTCGTGTTTGCATCATTTTCAACTTAAACTTCAACTTTATTTGTTTAAAGTGCCATATCACAACAACCGTTGTCCCAAGGCACTTCACAAACATTTATATATATAAAAAAAATTAATTATTTTTTATGAACGCTAATATTTCATCTGTCCAGGATTTACCTCTTGGCCTGATGGACGACATCTATGAGTGGTGTAAGAATTTCTCCATCAGAATTGACGAAGTGGAAGAGGTGGGTGATGATGTCATACTCAGGGTTTCTCCACCGTCTCAGTTCAGGAGGTTAAACAGCACAGAAAGTATTGCCAACCTTTGGTGTTTACTCTTGGTAGATGTTGACCAACAACCGCATCTGGAAAGGTCGTACTGTAGACATCGGGGTGGTCTCAGCTGAAGATGCTCTCAACTATGGCTTCAGGTAAAAACGGAAAAAATATATCTATGTATTAAGAATGTTTCACTATGTTTTTTATATCAATTTTTTTTACTTTCTATTCCCTTCTTTATCTACCAAGTGGAGTCATGCTACGAGGCTCGGGCATCAAGTGGGATCTGAGAAAATCTCAGCCGTATGACAAGTACGATGAGGTGGACTTTGATGTACCAATTGGAAGCAAAGGAGACTGCTACGACAGGTATTATTGTCAATTTGTAGATGTGATAACAAACAATACGTTTTTGTCATGTAAACCAACACAATGGTTAAACACAAAAAAAAATAGTGTTGACATCATTGGTCTTGATAAACTTCAGGTCAACTACCTCAATGTCCTCTTCTTCGTTTCATTTCACGTTGTCCCTTTTTCTGGGGTTGCCCCTAGGGTTTAATATTTTTCCCAAAAATGACAAAAATCAAATCCTGGGAAAAAACGACCTATTCCCGTGAATCTTGGGATTTATTCTTTTTTTTTTTCACTGTACCCTGTGTATAGGCCTTATTTAAATATCATTTACCTATTCGTGCCAACCTGCATTGTACATGAAATTATTGCTATTTTAGGCTATAATTGGTGAGACAAAACAATAGGTTTCATCTCCACAGCAGCTATAAAGGCTCAGCCACCTCATCTGCTACATTAATATGGCAGGTTTGTTTGTAAATCGTCTTTTGAAAAACTGGCCAAACGTTACAGCCTAAATGATATTTTTACACAACTCCAATTTAAAAACAACATATGTTAAAGCAAACAATTTCATGATCATTTCTTAATACAATCGGTACGGCAAGTCCGAAGCGGCTGGGGAAAAGACGCTCCACAAGACCCTTGACTGTCCGCATTACTGTATGACAACAAAGCAAGTCACTTTTTTTCCTTTCAATTTTTCCCCGGCTCCCATCTTCACATTTTCCGATTCCCAGGAAATAGTTCTGATCACATTTCCCGGGATAAAAACCTAGTTGCCACGACGAGTCAACTATTTCCATCTCCCCCCGTCCTCGTCCCAACTTGAACTCCAACTACCTAGATGTCCTCTCTCACTGCATCCACCAATCTCCTCTTTGTCTCCTACCTGCTAGCTCCATCTCTAGGATCATTCTTCTACCAATGTATCCACTGTCCCTCCTCTGAACATGTCCAAACCATCTCAATCTGGCTCTCCAACTTTTTCTGTCTGTGTTGTCCCTCTAATGACCCTAATTCCTGAACCTGTCCATCCTTGTCTTTCCTTCAACATCTACTTGTTACTATTAAATATGACTACACTACAGCAGGTCTTTAGATGCATCAAATCTTGCATTATATAACAGGAAAAAAACTCTAATATTCCTTCAATCTAACCTTGTCAAC
>JAFBJS010057585.1:20118-37113 GCA_016785265.1 Paraplagusia blochii
CCAACTACCTCCATGTCCTCCCTCACTGCATCCATAAATCTCCTCTTCATTTCCTACCTGGTAGCTCCATCTCTAGGATCATTCTTCTACCAATGTATCCACTGTCCCTCCTCTGAACATGTCCAAACCATCTCAATCAGGCTCTCCAGCTTTTTCTGTAGGGTGTTGTCCTTTTAACAACCCTAATTCCTGAACCTTTCCATCCTTGTCTTTCCTTCAACATCTACCTATTATTATTAAATATGAGTACACTACAGCAGGTCTTTAGATGCTTTATCAAATCTTGCATTATATAACAAGAAAAAACTCTAATATTCCTTCAATCTTACCTTGTCAACTCTCCTAAATAAACTAAAACAACTCATAAAACAAAACGTTACTTGTATTAAGCCAAAAACTCTTCCTGTCATGTACTCATTATTGACTGTTCAATCTTGTTGACAATATCAAACAAATTTAATCAAAGCAACATTCACCGCAATAAACGAAAAAATATATGAAAAACAAAAATTCTATGGCGGAAAATAATCCAAAAAACTCACATTGTTCTTTTCCTGGTTGCATGCAAGTCATTGCTTTGTGGTTTTCCTGATGTTGCCATGTTGTGTATACATACGTTGTACATGTGTGTGTTTCAGGTATCTGTGCAGAGTGGAGGAGATGAGACAGTCTCTGGTTATCATACTCCAAGCCCTCAACAAGATGCCAGAAGGAGAGATTAAGGTTGACGATGCCAAGGTGGCCCCGCCCAAGAGGTCTGAGATGAAGGTGAGGTCATCTCCTCCATCTGTGACAAGATCTGTCTCCTTTTTGCATGTCTTTAAATAACCATGGGGAGTCTAATTTGTCCAAAATGACACCTGTCCTCTCTGGATTTGCTCCAATGTTGGAGAATTCCCCCGTGTTAATTAAAAACTAAGCTGTCTTTAATTTGTCTCGTTGGCCTCTTTTAAGAATGACGTAGCTTTTTTCATTCAGAGATCACCTCTAGTTCTCCTCCTCCTCAGTTTTTTTTTCCTCTCTGTCCCAGATGTCCATGGAGTCTCTGATCCACCATTTTAAACTGTACACAGAAGGCTACCAGGTCCCTCCAGGGGCAACATACACAGCCATAGAGGCACCAAAGGTGAGAGCAGTCGTCACTCGCTTTCGTTTTACACATGGAAGGTGACGTAGGTTATTTTGTTGTAGCTTTGTCGTAACTAGCTCAGATGTTAGTTGGTCAAACTATGTCACAACTATGTTCCTCTCCTGTCATCACACAGCCTTCTGTTTTTTTTTTCTACCACAAACTACTTCACATTACTGCATGTTCACTGACGTGTCCCAGTCCAGGCAACAAATAGAAAGTTTAAAATCTCCAGCAGGCATCAATTCTAATAGTATTTAAATTAGATTTTATTTCCATGTACACTTTTAAAGTGAAAGAAAACAAAATAATAGCATTTGTCAAAATGTAGGCACCGTGCAGAGTTCATACTCAGTATTGCATTCTTTGGAAAGCTGAGAGCATTGTTGAATGTTTCAACCATCGTCTGGAGAAACCAGGTAATGTCAGTTTGAGGTTTTTAAAAGCGTCTGATCTTTCCCCAACAACTAGCACCATGGGTTCCTCTAAGTCAGGGGTGGGCAAACTTTTTGACGTGCGGGCCACAATTTCTCCTAAAATTGGACACGGGGCCGAGTCAAGAGCGGAGAGATGGAGCGTTCGTGTAAGCTAAGATAAATGGCAAGTAAAAGTCATGTATCAAACCCAAAATACAAAATTTCTGATAACCTTTATAATGTCATTTACTGGGGAAACTCAGGCATTGTAGAGAAAAGTCGGAAGATTAATTATAATAAAAATAAATTATTTAATTTGGACAGGGATGGCGGGCCGCATTAAAAGGCTCAACGGGCCGCATGTGGCCCCTGGGCCTTAGTTTGCCACTCCTGCTCTAAGTAGTTAACTAGAACAGTGGTCCCCAACCACTGGGTCAGGGACCGGTACCGGTCCGTGGATGAATTGGTGCCGGGCCGCAGAGAAATAATGTTTCCTTTTGTCCCCATCTGGCTATTACTAACACTTGATCCATACCCATATCAACAAAAGAACTGAACAATAGAATGGCTAGGATTCCATCATCAATAATGCAACTATATTTGATTAGGAAATATTTTCTCAGTGAAGACAACAACAATAAACTTAAAGCGACGCAGAGTCATTGATACAAGATTCTAACTTTTTATACCAGTCTGGTAGGAGAAATTTATAGGCTGGGTGCACTTGGAAATCCCTTATTGTGTGCCCATGCACAGTTAATTCGGGTAGGAAGATTCTATAGGTAGGAAAATATTTCAGAACACCAGAAGTTTAATTTTATTAAGTGGTATTTCCCTGCCACAACTTTACGAGCGGTCAGTGAAAATTTTACAAGACATTTAACCCGTCCATGGCGCAAAAAAAATTTCAGAGACCAGTATCCTCTTTGGAATGTAATTAAAAAAATGTCATCAGGAACAGTGAAAGTTAAAAATCTTGTATAGATTTTTAACTTTCATAATCTGTATTTCAAAAGACATTGAAATACATCACACAGACAGTTCGAAGAATTGTAAAAAAGTCAAACCCAATGTTTAACTGCACGTTCCCTCCCTAGCGATCTGGCAGACGCAGGAGTTGTTGGACACACTACGATTGAGAAATACTTGTACAAATATGGTCTTCATTCTAGAGTCATCAGATGAAAATTTGCAAATGAACATGTAGACCAGCGTGACACATTCTGGAAATCAATGAAATGAAAATAGAACATTTTGGTCAGAATGAGCAAAAGCACGTTACAGTAAGGTATTGGCCCAGACTTCAGGTTGGTTCATTAGTTTTTGGGGGGCTGTTTTACAGCCAGTGGGACAGGAAACATTTTACAAGTAGCAGGAAAATTTTTTCAATAAAGTTTAGCAAATTTGGTCACTAACTTGATGCCATCTGTGGAAAAAAGTTGGAGTTAATTTGTAAATAATGGAAAGACAATCAAAATTATGGACATAAGATTGTTTTACTTGAAATTTGATGCATTTAGGAGATTTTTCCATCTTTCTAGTCTTTTTTTTTTTATACACATAAATATACAGTTTTACCAATGTTGTCTAACCTTTCAACCCCCACTTTCCCTCTCATTGGCCTCCACCCTCCATTGGTTTTTCCTGTTGAACATGTGGAATTTGGATCTGTTTCGGCCAGATATGTTTCAGATATGCTTTGAGTGGAAATTTTCATAACTTCCTATTTTGTTGTCATTTTCCAAAGAAAGGTGGTTGAGTAATTCCTAAAAAAAAAACAAAAACGTGTTTCAGTCTCTCACTCACTGTCAGGAAACAACTACACCAAACACACGCTGGACTAACTCTGTTTTTTATTTTTGTTTTACTAGAAACAATACATTTAAAAGACTTAAAACTGCGTTGGGCAACACAACAACCAGAGAAACCACTGAACAGAGGGTTGAAGCAATTATTTATTTAATCCAGCAGAGGGACCTCTAAGCGTAGCTTCACCAAACGTCCAAAAGAGAGCAGTGTAGCCCTGAGCCCAGGTGTTTCTTTACAAAAGAAAAAATGTAATAAAAAAGCTGTTTCTCATAGATTCTTTAAAAAAAAAAACTGAACCAGAAGGAGACTGTGGACCAGGGGTTTGATAACTATATTTACCATAAAAATGGAGAACAAATCTATAAAATATTATTATAAATTCAATTTTCACATCAAGGTGGGGGCCGCAAAACAGGCCGCGACTTTGAGCCCCCTGGTTTAAGGGGTTAGAAAACCCCTGCTGCTGCACTGTGGCTCAACCCCTGGACATGTGGCCTTACGAAAGCGAATGAGCAGTTTTTTTTTCAAGTTTTTTGCGACAGAGTTTTAGCAATAAAAATAACTATCTTTTCTGTTTTATTTGTCATGTCTGCAGGGAGAGTTTGGTGTTTATCTGGTGTCCGACGGCTCCAGCAAACCATATCGCTGCAAGATCAAAGCTCCTGGATTCGCTCATTTGGTTTGTATTTATATAAAAACCTTGGATAGAGCTTTGTAAATATGATACAGATCAAGTTATAATAGAGTGTTGGTCACATATGGTCTTCAAGGCTGCCATTGAGTTTGACACCTCTGGTCCAAAGTTACAGAAACATCAGTTAGTGTTATCATCTGGCTGTAAACTCTATAGATGTTTTGCTTTTTCAGAGTATTAATTGATGTTTCTTTTTTTTTTTTTTTCCTTTTCTAGGCTGGTCTGGATAAAATGGCCAAAGGCCACATGTTAGCTGATGTGGTAGCCATCATTGGTGAGTCTATTTCCTGACAGTTGAAGTTCTCCAATGGGCAGGCTTGACTCTGACCACGTGGTTGTTTTGTGTCTTGCAGGTACACAGGACATAGTGTTCGGTGAAGTTGACCGTTAATACGATTGTTGTCAGTCGTCTTGTTGTATTCTGAGAAGAAAAAGTGACTTAGGTTTCATTTTCCTGATTCTCCACCCAGTCACTAATCACACTGTAGTGAGACCTTGGACAGTTGACTCTGCTTTGAATCATGGATGTACCATGTCTGAATAAACCCAATAAATATTTTATTTCCCGTCAGCGATGTTAGATTTGTCTCTTCTTCCTGTCTCTATACCCTCCATGGGAAAAGTCTACTGCCACAAAGCAGGGGCCTGGGCCTCAATGGTTTCAGCTCTGAGGAGGAGGAGTGGTCTGATGCGATCTGCCTATAGTGGACATCTAGCTCACACCACAACTTCCCCTCTGGGCTGTGAGGTGTAGGCACTACTTCAGATTAGGATTACACTAGAAAACCACACAAACTAAAGCATTTTGACCGAAAGGCTCCATTACTCTCGGAGAACCATGGCTGTTTTGAGCACAAGGTTGTTTTCTGTGGCCATTCCTCTGCTGATGTGTTTTGGTCAAGTCTCTGGTGAGTGGAACAAAAAATGTTTTTTTATTTCTGAGTGTAAATGTCAGTGTTTCGAAGGGAAGTCATGAGCATGTGAGACGTGTGAAAGTATCTGGCGATACAAGATGGTATCATTTTTTTTTTTTATGATGGAACAGAAACAGAATATATAATAGCTTTTATACACACATATATATATTTATATATATATATAAGCTATTATATATATATTATTATTAAGCTATATATATATGCATATATATATATATATATATAAATATATGAGATTCTTAAAATAAAAAATCTAATTTTGAAGGCAGAGTTACTGTGGTTTCTTTGTATATATGTATATGTATATGTATATACAGTATATATATATATATATAAGTTTATTGTTGTATATATATATGTGTATATTGTTGTATGAAGATTAGCATTATTAAGATATTCACCAATATTTTTTTAGTTCAGATACTTGCTAACATAGATGAACTTGTTATCTGTTTTAGAAATAGACTTCAGTACTTCTTTCATTACATAAACAAACTAAAATACCTAAGAAAATGTTGTATATTTGTTGACTAGATAAATTTATATATATCTAAATAAAAAAAAAAACAACATTTCATACATTTCTGTTCATTTTAATCCATTAAATGACAAGCCAAAAAGTTTTGCACTTTCGTCTTCTGTAGGAAATGATTAATGGTTGTCAGACTGATTACAACTAGGTAACCAATGTGAGTTTTATAGTTCTAAATTGTGACCAAAAATGGAAAAAAATGGCTAACTGTACTGTGAGTTTTCAGAAAAAAAAGGAAAGTTCTCAAACTCATCATCTGCCGGTATGTGGAACCAGATCAGCTAGATGACACCAGACAGCAAGATAAAAAAGAAGTTTGTTTTCATTAGAGGGATTGAGATGTAAAACAAAAAAATATATATATATTTTAGCATATAATATGGAATAGTCCATTTTGGACACTATTCCATATTATATTCCATATATAATCTTTTTCAATGTAAAATGTAAAAGCAAGATTAAAAAATGTAAAAAAGTAGTGTCATACAATATGTAGATAAAAATAAAATATGTTCAATATATTAAAGGAAACTTGACAATAACCTCTTTTGCGCTTGTTTAAACTATAACTGCTGTCAGGTGCTGTAAAAGTTTTAAAATAGACACTTAAAGTGCTTTACAAAGTTAATTTAATGACTTTTATAATAAATATGAATCATACGTACACGTTATATTTTGACAAATGTCCTTAGTGATGAGTAGTGTTGAGATTAATCAGACAAACAGTCTCATGGAAATTATGAATAATCTAGATAACAGTGTGACGACCATAAATCAGAATCACCTGATTTCAAGGTTTATTTCCAGTAACATAAGAAGAAAAATGTTATTTCCAGCAAAATTGACAAAATCCTTCTCGATACATAGACATGTAAAGGTGAACTAACTGGACCAAACTCAAAAGTCTGACCAAACAACAGGATGATGTTTATTGGGCCTGTGCGTTGTGTCCAGCAGTTTTCAGTATCTGCACTGAAACTACAGCCACGTACAAAGACCCTAGTTGGTTAAATGGAAAGGAAGTGGCCTCTATATCTAACATATAACTATATCTAACAGCTCAACCACAGTGAGCTTAGAGGCCAGGTCTACAGCATAAGAACATAGTTGCTAAGGGAAACCAGTCCTATCAGATAAATGACAATTCTAGAAGGTTGCTACCTTAGCAGCTAGCCAACTGCTAGCAGCCGTTTGATGGAGAATCCCATGGCTTTAAATGTGTTTAACTTGTTGTTACCCAAGTCCGCTTCCTTAGCCGCTAAGCCACCACTGCTGCCCATCTATCTATCTCATTTATCATTTTCAGTGGGTTTTTCCTGGGAGCTGCTATTGGTCTGTGATGTTGGAGCCCTTTTATATCATGGGGGACATTTTCATTGACCTCAGTTAGCTGGAACCTTCCATAAGGTCAGGTTGGATTATCAGGTGATGTTGTGATTTAAGGATTCTTTATTGTCATTACAACACAAGACGGTTTGTGATAGGAGAAATGGTGAAAGGGAAAGGTTTGGGGCAGTTGGTGACCTAATGGTTAAGGAAGGGTTCACAAGACCCCCGGTTTGAATCCCCCTACCGCCAAGATACCACTGCGGTGCCCTGAGCATGGTCCCCCCACACTGCTCCGCGGTCGCTGGCCCAGCCGGTATCCACCTGCTCACTACTGTGATGGGTTAAAGGCAGAGACATAATATCCCAAAGGATACTCCCTAGGCATTTATAGAGTTCTAATTATTATTATTATTATTTACAGGACGGTTGTGAGACCAGCTATGATGGATGGATGAAACATTAGGAATAGGTAGAAGACAAGTGGCAGAGCTGGAGGTGGAGGAGTTAAAGATGCTGAGATTCTTTTTAGGAGAGACAAGGATGGACAGGATCAGGAATGAGGTGATTTGAGGGACAACACAGACAGGAAGACAGATTGAGATGGTTTGGACGTGTTCAGAGGAGAGAAAATGGATACATTGGTAGAAGAATGATCCTACAGATGGAACCAGGTAGGAGACAGAGACGAGATTGATGGATGCAGTGATGGAGGACATGGACGTAGTTGGAGTTACAGTGAAGGATACAGAGGACAGGGTGAGATGGAAAATGTTGACTTGCTGCGGCAACCCCTGAAGAAGGGACTAGCCGAAAGGAAAAGAGGAAGATTGCACCATAGTTTGGACACAAGGCCGTGTCCCTCGGTCCTCTGTGCAGCCTTCTTGTGCTACACAATGATGCAGGAGGACAGGACACTCTCTCCCACGACAAAAAGTTTTTATGTAACACAAAAATATGTGGCATATAACTGTCCTGCCTGCAGTCCAGATGTGTTTATATTGAACATGGACAAAAAGAAAAATATATCACAATTAAATATGTGAATAATAATAATAATAATAATAATAATAATAATAATAATAATAATAACTTCCGCAGTAGCAGTAGTGGCCTAGTGGTTAAGGAAGCAGACTTGGGTCCAGCTGCTCGGTTGCCTCTGAGGTGTTCTGGTCATAGCACAGTATGGAGCAGTGTGATTTGGGTGACAGTGTTGGAGACTGCTGCTCCTGCCACCAGCAACAAAGATGAATGTATGAATGAATGACCAAAATCATCACTTTGTTAATTTCCGGGCAGGTCTCTCAGATGCCCAGGTGTGTTACGTACTGGACGGCATCCTGTTTTTGTACGGCGTCATACTGACAGCCCTCTACTGCAAAATCACGGTTTGTTGATGACCAACTCACACACAGACACACAATTGCACAGGACACTTCAAGTTGTTTTTAGAAAATGTTGATTTGCTGTGGCAACCCCCGAAAAAGGGACAAGCCTAAAGGAGAAGAATTAAAAAAATCTTCAGGTTTTCTTTTTTTCATGATGAGGTTTTAACCTTTTAAACTGTCTTCAGATGGATTTGATTAACTTATATTTCAGCTTGAGTCTTTTGTCAACATTTGAGAATTGAACTATCAGTAAAATCAGTTGGAACTTCATTTTAAATCTGCAATCCAATGTAATTTATCTTTCTTTTCCAACACTTTTTTTTTTTTTACAGATATTTAAGTCAAAACACAACGATGGCAAACCAAATGAGGTAAAAAATAAGAGTTTTTGTTTTATGTTACTAAATGTTACTAACAACAGAAATCTCAAAATCTACATTTTTCTTGTCAGGGTTTTACCATCTGTTGCATTCCCCCATCACTTCCACTTATTTAGTTACTTATCTTATGAACTTCCTTCCTCTAATCTGCATTTCTATACTTTAAACATTACATTTTCCAAATAATTGTATTAAGACCTCAATTATGGCTTCAGCAGTCTCCTTGTTTTATTTATCTCACCGCCAGTTTGTACTTCTTCAGCTTTCTTTCTTTCTCTAGTTCACGCTGATACACTTTTTACTTTTTTTTTCTTTTAATCATAAAAAAAACCTTGCATCACTCTTAGCTAGACTTCTTCCTCTTTACACCTTGGTCAAACCCAAGCCTATAGACTTCACAGTTGCAGCTACATCCTGTCTCATATAATTTAAAAGCAAAGACGTGAGTTTCACACACATTTCACCAAAATACCACAGTGCAACTGTGGCTAATTGTGTTATCTTGTTACCTTTCAGCGTCGTGAAGAAGGCATCTATACGGTAGGTTTCTACAATCTGTGGACCATAAAGGACTAAGGCAGCTGTGACCTAGTGGTTCAGAAAGTAGACTTGGGTCCCCAAGGATCAAGGATCGAATCCATCAACTACCAGGTTGCCTCTGAGCATAGCACTCTCCAAACCCAAATAACTTATTGCTCACCACCCACAGGAAAACCAAAATGGTGCAATGTGATTTAGGTGGTGCCAGCTGCTCCTGGTATCCAGCAACGGACAAAGATGAATTATTTGTTTTTTTTTAGATTGAGAATCTGCATTGGTGTGTAGAGGGGTATTTTCAGTTCTATAAAAAAACAAACAAACAAACAAAAAAAAAAAAACAGAAAAAAACTCTACTCTAGTGAAGATTAAAGAGCAACTTGACATTTTTTTTTGTTTTTATAAAAAAACACCTTGATGGTGATATATAAAAAATATAAAAATCTGACAAAAAAAACCAAAAATCCCTCAGAAGTTTGACCTGAAACAGCCAAGAAATTTAATTTAATTAAATCTTAATTTTCCAAACTACTAAAAGAGCCGTGAGCTGTCATTGTGACACTAGATTCTGAACACTATAATGTAAAATTAGAGATTCCTAAATGAAAAGATTATGGATTCATTTCATCATGATTACAACATAATAATACAGAAATGTGTATTTTGATACATTTATTATTCCATCCAACCATTTTCATCAACTTATCTGTTACTAAGCTGCTGGAACATCAGTCGCAAATGCCACAAATGGCACACAGATCATATTTCACTATACCACGCCTTCTTTTTGGTGGAGCAACCACTGGAAGCCAAACACCCTCACCAGGATTCTAACTTGCCCAGCAGGTGAACCCTGGTGTTTTACGCCAAAGACAGAGGCATTGCCTCTGGACCAAAGTGAAGACCACATTTGCTAATTAGATTACAGTAAATCAGCGGTTCATTGCATAGAAAACAGTTCATATAACAAATCCTTGATTTGTTATAGAAAGAAAAACAAACTCCTCATCATTGTGACACCACTCTTCCCCTTTTCGGCTTGTCCTTTTTTCAGGGGTTGCTACAGTGAGTCAACAATTTCCACCTCACCCTGTCCTTTGTATCCTCAACTCGAACTCCAACTACCTCCATGTCCTCCCTCACTGCATCCATCAATCTCCTACCTGGTAGCTCCATCTCTCTGATCATTCTTCTCCCAATACAACCACTGTCCCTCCTCTGAACATGTCCAAACCATCTTAATCTGTCTTCTCTAGCTTTCTCTCCAAACCTTCCTGTCTGTGTTGTCCCTCTCTGCTCTACACCACTACACAACAGGGTTATAATAGTTTTGGATTTTTCAGTGTAGTTTTGTTTTAGTTAGTTTTGCCTTTTAGCACATTAGTTTTAGTTAGTTTTAGTTATTCGTAAAGGCAACTAATTTAGTCTTAGTTAGTTTTAGTTTTGTACAAAATGTTTCGTTTTAGTTTAGTTTTAATTAGTTTTAGTTTTAGTTTTTAGCAAGGTTCGAACAAAGACGAAAACGAAGGGTAGTTCATTTCTAATTTCAGTTAGTTTCAGTTAGTTTTGTTAGAACACATTTTCGTTTTAGTTAGTTATAGTTTTTTTAATTTAATGATCGTTTTAGTTAGTTTCAGTTAACGAAGAGTTTTTTTCAGTGATCGTTTTCGTTTTTTTCGTTAGTTTTCGTTAACGATGATAACCCTGCTACACACTTTGCATTTTACCCATCACCAAAGAGAACAGTGGGCAGTTTTTAGCGCCTGGGGAGCAGTAAGTGGGGGAGGAGCCACGCTCAGTGGGCCTCAGCGGTAACCTGGCACCTGGTGGAATCGAACCTAGAACCCTCCGGACCCAAGTCTGGTTCTTTAACCTCTACGCCCCATATAATGTGTACAGTATTTGATCAGGGAATATTTAATCACGCAGAACAACATGGATGACACTGATGTGAGCCTCTAGTTTGTGCCATTGGCTGCAGTTGTTGAAAAGTGTTGTTTTTGATCCTAACTTTTCTTCATTGCTGATAAAAGGGAACTGATGACTATGATGAGTGGGACACAGACATTGGACAAAGAGGTGGAATAGAATGACCAGTGCAGTCAAAGTTCTAGGGTGTAGTTCAGAAACCTGAGGAGAAATATATTAAGAATACCTCAGGAATAACTGCTTTTAAAAATTATTTCCAATAAATTTAACAAATATAGGACGTTTTTATCTAACAAAATAATACGTGTGTCCCCAATCGTTTGGAAAATAGCACACACATATACTTAAATCAATCATTTGTTTTTCTGCCTGTCTGTTAGGACCTGACTCCTCGTGTTCAGGACACATATGAGGTCATCGGCAAGAAGAAAGACCTGAAGTGATTGATGTAAAGTTTTCTTTCGCGTCCCTTTTTTTTCTTTTGTATTTAAGAACAAAATATTTTCCTTTACTTAAAATTTCAAGAGAATGTAGAACTGTGAGAACTGGTGACCACTTCTCTTTTACTGTTTTTAGAAGTGATGTGGGAAGTTGAGAAAGATGAAGGAGAAAGAGGGAAGTTGGACACAAGACTAATTCTTTCTCTCTTCTGTCACATTTGTTGAAAAATAATACGGTAGAATTTAACAGTTAGTCGTTCTGATCTCGGAAATGAAATCAAAAAATATATTTTTATCTATTTATGTAAAAAATAAATTACTTTACAGTTTGCTTGCGTTTTAAATTTGGTAAAAGCACACAAAGCTTTTTTTTTATTTTTGTTAAAACTTTTTTATTCATTTTAATTTTAAATACAGATATTTTTTTCTGTCAGTATTATATATATTCATATATAAAATAATATATATAATATAAATACATATAATATATTGTGTTTTACGACATCATATTTCTTTCGTAAATTAAACAGATATTTTTAGGGGATTTCTTGGTACAACTGTAAACCAGAGCTGTATAAATTGTGATTGTAAATGTATCCGATCGTCTCTCTGTTGGATTTTTCGTTTGCTGTTGTTTATGGTGTTTTAATGGCTTCGGGTCCACATGCAAAAAATAATCTGGCGCCCCCTTTCGCCGTGAAGCCGCTGCTGATCTCTACTGTTCTTATGCCTACCACAAGAGAGCAGTGTTTTCTCCGCAACCGCCTTATCCGCGTGCAGCTTTTTTTTTAAAAAAACATCTTTTGAACAAAAATGAATGATTAAAACAGCATTGAAATGACCTTTAAATGATATTGTCTCTTTCTCATCTTTACTGGCGATGACGTAATTGTTGTTTATAGATTTTTCAGTCAAATGTATTCATATATGTTAACACAATTTAAAGCTTTTAAATGACAAACACTCCCTCTCTGTTTTCTTTATTGATCATCATATTAACTTTATAATAAGTGACTTTACTGTATTTTTGTGGAGCTCATCAACTCCTTGCTGTGTGACTGTCCCTGTACCCACACAAAAACAGGGGATTAAATTGTTTTTCTTCCTTTGGGAGGGGACATCTCTCAACACCAGGTTTGGCTCCCGTCTCTGAACAGCCTAGTGAACCTCCCTGCTGGCATTTCACCTGCCTTTACTCACAGCAGAGCAAGTAAAGACGAGAACTTAACTGTCAAGTTGCCTCCACCAAACCTGAAAGGTGACTTCTGCTGTGGGTAGGTGTGTATGCACAAAGGGCGCGAGAGTCAGAGAGAGAGAGACAGAATGAGAGAGAGAGAGACAGAGAGAGAGAGAGAGACAGAGAGGGAGTGAGGGAGGTGAGAGCTTCAACAGGTGTATCCAATCAGGTAACACACCTTCTCATTTTCCTACGAGAAAGACACCATGGCTGGAGCTCAGCAGGCCAGTATGGAGCTGAACTGAAAGGACTTTTTTACTTTTGCTGCGGTGGTAAGAGGAAGTGACACGGTGCAGGAGCTGATAAAGAAAAAAACAAAAAGAAACAAACTATCTCCATGATCCAGCACCAGACATGACTCTGCCTCCGTGCTCCATGTGTGTGTTTCCTGTCGGACTTCATCCTGTGGACTGACCGTCCCATCCCTGTGCAGCAGTAACAGTCAACAGTGAGGAGGAGGAGGAAGAGGAGGTGGATGATGATGATGAAGTCTCCGCTGACCAGACCCTCCCTGCTTCTCCTGCTTCTGAGGCTCTCTGGTGAGTGAGTGATGTAGTTCAGAGGCCCTCGCTTCTCTGTTGTTCTACGGTTTCCTGTCTTTTCTTTGTCCCCAAATTTGACTTTCTGTCTCATATCTACGCAGTCAAGTGAAAATGCACCTGGTTCTAAAAACAAGCATGTCCTATGTGAGGTTAAAAACCAAGTTCTGCATTAGGTAGAAACAGGTAATGAAAACCTCATCCGCATCAGGAGTCTTGTTTATTCTTTTTTTTTTCTTTTTCAATTTCGAAGAGACAAACCTGTTGGACAGGTGTCCAGCTTTGTCCAAGCAAACATATGGAACGGTGCAATTAGAGGAAACACCGTCTGTTGATTTCTGGAAGAACTGGTTGCTGTTGTTCAGTTTCAACTCCTCAGACGAGTGTGTAAATACTGCTGCTGTGTTTAATGTATATTTGTGTGCGTGTGTGTGTGTGTGTCAATTTTTGATGTTTATAAGACGTGATAGCTGTGTGTGCAACAGGACAAAAAGGAACTTTCAATTAGTCATTAGGCGCAGGTGTTGCGTTATCCCAGTAATGCAGCACAGGCAGATTCCACAGGGGTTTATACTGGAGGGTGTCAAACACTTACATGTTTGCAAACCCACACACACACACACACACACACACACCTAGGAAAAGCACACTCATCAGGTCTGATGGTAAATGTGTGAATCACACCCCAATCACTGATGGTGAGTTGATTCTCCCACAACTGCTGAAGCCGTCATAGACAGTTGCGAGGAAATGACTTGTCAGTTCAAGGTCGCATCACAACAAAACAACACAGTAGAGTTGTAACGAAGGTTTGGCATTAACCAGGTTGACGCAGCCTGTGCCTCACATGTTAGTTCTTGTTCCTTCGATGCCAGGGTAAAAGATTAAACGGGACATTTGTCATCAGGAGAAGGATGTACGCCATATGCACCATGCACCATTTTGCAAATCCAAAAAAAACATTTAAAGTAATGTGACTGGAGCGTGAACAAACTTAAAGACCGCCTCTGGTATTGTTCTTTAATTAGACTGGTTTCCTGCCTTTCTGTTTGTTTTTGGCTCGAATCATAGTTAGGCATGAAATATCCGTCTTCTTGGCGGTGGTGGCCTGTTTAAGGAACCAGACCGTGCGGGGTTCCAGGTTTAAATACGCCAACTGCCAGGTAACCACTGAGCATGGCACTGTCCCTTACACTGCTCCCCGGGCGCTCAAAGCTGCCCACTGTCCACTTTGGTGATGGGTTAAATACAGAGGACAAGAGTTTACTTTCCTTTCGTTTGCTGAAATAATGATTGATTCATGGTGATTTACAACACTAGAAAATAAATATACAAAAAGCAATTGAATCGTCCACCAGATAAACTGCCATAACGTCTCTGATGGTACCTGAACTCACAACCTTGTAATCTTTGTTGACATGGCAGTTTGTTCTACCCTCCTCGGTCTATCAGTTAGCGAGCTGGCACTTGGACAGGTCTGTGACATTGCCGAAAACATGTTTGCTGATAATTATCTTAACTCAACAACCTAATAAGCTCTATAATGGAAATGATATAATATCCATGCTGAAGGCTGATGTTTTGGGTTTTATTTTTACATAAAAAAAAGTTTGGGAACCTGAAAGTACTGGGTTCTGACAATGTCTGTAAAGAAAATATTGGTCAAGAAAATACCATATCTATATTTAATACAGTTTATCCACTGAGACTAATGAACAAAATGAACATAATGTGCATAATTGTGCATAGTTGATGTATCCCAATAGAAAAGTAAATTCTTAAAAAAAAACTTTTGTGATTTCACTCATAATTAAATTAAACAAACTGGCTTTATTGCTTGCTGTTTTATACATGTGTCTGTGCATAGATATACAACATGATCTAATGATGCAACTAGGATTATTTAAAAAATTCTATTCGTTTTATATATATTTTAGTTCCAAAAAATTTGCAGGATACAGAACGAAAGCAGACAAAGGACAATTAAAAGACAAGTGATGCATTTAGGAACAGTACTCACTACTAAGAAACTGTTAAGCTGGGTCTAAAATCAATGGACATGAACGGAATTGTTTCAGTCAAACTGACGTAAACAAAGAATGTTGGAATTTATGACATAATGGAGCTAATACTCAGTAGCTTTGACACTTTGAGTAATTAATTTTTAACAGTAAACAGTATATTTTCCCCTTCTTTAACTATGCAACAGTATCAGCCAGAAGAACAGTTATTATCTCAGTGGAAGCAACTGGTAATTAAAAGTTTTCTGTGAAGTTCTTTTTTTTATCTACTTTTTCCAATTCCTGTCAGTGAATCAGGGTTGTGTTCAACTAAACAGGTCGACTGTTCGTGAAATATTCAAGTGCACTGAGGAAAGGAGATTTTTATATATCAAATCCTCCTTTTGGGATATTTTTTTTTCTTGTTGTGTCTTGTTTCTTCAAGGTCAATTGTCCACCTTGAATAAAGAAAGCTTGAGAAGCGTCTAGAGTTTGTAGGTTGAGTAAATCAGAGAACGATACCCACATATGGACGGATATATTTGTTAATGACATTTGACACATATATAAACCGGGGGAGAAAAACCCAACAATTCTACATTATGAACTGGTGTCAGTATAATAGTGAATGTCTCTTCATGTGAACCTAAGTCCACTGACTGCTGGGTGATTCTTTTTTTATCCATATCATCTTCTCCTTTTCGGCTTGTCCCTTTGTCAGTGGTGGCCACTGAGAGTCAACAATTTCCATCTCACCCTGTCCTCTGTATCCTCAACTCTCTCCAACTACCTCCATGTCCTCCCTCACTGCATCCATCAATCTCCTCCTTGTCTCCTACCTGGTAGCTCCATCTCTAGGATCATTCTTCTACCAATGTAATCACTGTCCTTCCTCTGAACATGACCAAATCAAGTCAATCTGTCTTCTTTAGCTTTTTTTTCCAAACCTTCCTGTCTGTGTTGTCTCTCTAATCGCCTCATTCCTGATCCTGTCCATCCTTGTCTCTCCTGAAGAGAATCTAAGTTTTGATCCATATGTTGAACAAATAGTAGGAGATAAATGAACCAGATTAAACAGATTCATGAGTTCAGGTAATTGTTGATGTTGACGACGATGCAGAATAATAGTGGAAATCTGGACGTGTGCGTAATTAGATGCTAAGAGTGATGAGTAATAACTAGTCAAGAGTATCGTCTTAACAAAGGACTTCACTGTCTTCAAGAACACCCTACAGTAGTCAAGGGTAAACAGACAACTCATAACTCAAAATTGTTCTAATATTCAGGTCATTTAAAGGACAGCTGGTAAAAACACTGGGCCAACTATGGGTTAATGCACCATTAGTTTATGGGACATATTTGTTGTGATTCATTCCAGTTGTTCACAGTCAGTCTGGACAAGTCGACAATGATCAGAAAAACCCCGCCTCGACAAGTGCAACTCTCACCTGCAACACCGACGTGTCTATATATACACACATACACACACACACACACACACACACACACACATATATATATGTGTGTGTGTGTGTATATACATATACACACATGTGTATATACACACATATGTGTGTATATACACACATATATACACATATGTGTGTATATGTGTATATATGTGTGTATATGTGTATACATACATATATACACATATACACACACACACACATATATGTGTGTGTGTGTATATGTGTATAT
>JAFBJS010057585.1:38574-48925 GCA_016785265.1 Paraplagusia blochii
TTTATATACATATATTCTGTATGTATGCATGTATACATATGCATGTGTGTGCAATGTGTGTATATATACATGTGTTTGGGTGTGTGTATGTAGGTAGGTATATGTACAAATCTATATATATTTTATACATATGTATGTGTGGTTGTATATATTTGTGTGAGTGTGTGTGTGTGTGTGTGTGTGTGTGTGCATATATGTATGTGCATGTATGTGCATATATGTATGTGCATATATGTGTATATATGTATGTGCATATATGTGTATATATGTATGTGTGTGTATATATATGTGTATATATGTATGTGTGTATATATATGTGTATATATGTATGTGTGTATATATATGTGTATATATGTATGTGTGTATATATATGTGTATATACAATTTAGCATGGAACTGACTGAGACCTACTCTAGATTGTGTATATATGTATGTGTGTATATATATATATGTGTATATATATATGTGTATATATATGTGTATATATGTATGTGTGTATATATATGTGTATATATGTATGTGTGTATATATATGTGTATATATATATGTGAATATATGTATGTGCATATGTATGTGGTTATATATGTGTATATATATATATATGTGTGTGTGTGTGTGTGTGTTAAATTTGTGACACATTTGTTTGTCTAGATGAGGCAGATTGTCAAATACAATCTGCTTTTACAGACGGCGGCAGAGTACTACAAAAGTATATTTGTTTCATGGTGTTGGGGTTTGACCACTGTGCGACACAAACCACACAGTCACACATTCACTTACACCTAAGGGCGCCTGTGTGAGGCCCCCAGTCAATATCTCGCCCCTACCAGACACTGTTCTCCTTTGTAGGGTTTTTCTTGGGCAACTAGTTCTGTGACATATCTTCACTCGGGCTCAGCTCACCTGGAGGACGACTCTTCCTTTTCCAATGGGAGGACACAGTAAAGTTTGGAAATCGTAAAAAAAAACACACCTGCAGCTGAAGTTCATAACTTTAAAATATTTCTGCTAATAGTTATTGACACACTCATGTTCTAATGCATTTTGTGTGATGTTCTGACATACACAGTTATACACAGTTGCAAATGTTGGTATACTGAGAGTAATGAATAAAAGTAGTTTACATTCAGAGCAAGATTGAACCCGAGTTAGTGCGGTTGGCTTCTTCCAGTGGCCTTACCACATACAGCACAGGTGTCAAGCTCTGGCGCGCGAACCACTGAGTAATTATTTTTGGCCCGCATGATAACATCAAATGAGTACACCAGTTTCTACTGTAGACCGAACATACTCTCAGGATTTGTTATAGTAATAATACATGCTTATTGTTATAGCGCATACATTTTGTTCTGTAAAGAAAGATTTACATTGAAAATGATCCAAAAAGACAACAAAGAGACAGAATAAGAAACAAATACCGATTATGTGTGATTTTTTTTTTTCTACAATTTCTCATGTGTTGATTCTAATCTTTGGCTGTTCCAGATTCAGTGTATACACATGAAAAATCACTATTTCATATCCGCAGACGAGGAAAACATGCATATTTATAGTTAATTTCTCAATTTATATTGAGTTTGGGCCTGGACTTCCTACCAGTTTTCAATTCTGGCCTGCTGTGAAATTGAGTTTGACATCCCTGACCTCATGGAAGGTTCAAGAGGAGGCTGGTTTGGAGGTCCTGGAAACTGTTGTCCCCACAACCTAGTGGATAAAATGTAGAAAATGGATTGATATTCATCCCACAACACCTCCAAACAATCAGATTTTCACCAGTCTCTTGTCACTTTGAGGACAACTGGACAAAGTAGGTATGCAGCCTCTTTTGAGGTAAATACCAGAACTCTTCTGTAGTCCGAAAAACTGAAGAAGCCTCTCGGATGAGAGAAACGTCTCCAAGAAACACATATCCAGATGCTCTCGAAGTAACCATGTTTGGATTAAAGTACCTGGATGACAGTGGAGAACCTAATCTGACGGTCTTTTGTTAAACATTTACAACATTTGACAATATTCTTCATAATGTTTCACTCCATCAACGCAGCTGTGTCTAACATGCAATAGCACTATGCCCTATTAGAGGACATACACCTCACTATGGGAACCTATGTTGTTATGTGTTTGAGGACTGAACATTTAAGGAAGCATGAAAGTTTGTAACTCTATCTTTTTATATTTCGTTAGATTAGGTCAGTGGTGTCGAACCCATTCCCCCCCAAATCAGCAATTTATTTGAAGATTATAGACTAGGGGTGCCAAGCTACTGGTTTGTGGCCCGGTAACTGTCCATTGGTCATTTGGTATGGAACCGCAGTGAGACACAGCCAAAAATACAATTCCTTTTTTGCTTATTTTCTGCAGTTAAAGAAAGAAAATCCAGTGACATCTGTTTACTTTCTTTATTTAAAGATGAGCTGGCAATATTTTTAAAAGCCACGTCATTAAAACTCAATACAAACAGAATAGAGACTAAAATATGATCATTGTGATTGGTGGTATGGTTAGGGACCACTGGTATAGATGCAACTACCCCAAAAGAGAATATTTATTATTATTTACATAATATTTGCTTCAGAAATTGATTAAGCATTTAAGCAGCAAATATTATTCATTGCTCTGTAATAAGAACTTTAAATTTCTCGGGTGATTAAATTCCGCTGCAAGGACTTCACTAAATGCTTTCCAATCTATCCATTTTCCAAAATCACTTGGTGAGCCACATTTGGCCCCCGGGCCTTGAGTTTGACACATGTGGATCAGGTCCTTAGAACTCTGCAATAATCATAGCAGGGGTGTCAGAGTCAAATGCACACTGGGTTAAATAAAACACTGGGACAAAGTCACTGGTCAGATTCAATAGTTTAATATAAAGACAGACAGCAGTGGTGTTCTTTGTTAGTATATCTTAATTATTACAATAATATGATACAATGGTGTGCAAACATTTCTTGTGCTGACAGTATATAGCAGTCCTGGGCAAACTAAGGCCCAGGGGCTGAATGCGGCCCGTTTGGCGTTTTAATCCGGCCCGCCAGACTTGTCTAAATTGTACTGTTAATTTATATTATCGTTATCCTTCTACATTTTCCCTGCAAAGCCAGCATTTCCCTTAATAAATGGTCTCAAAGAGGCTAAAATAATTACCTTTATTCAATACTTTACTCATCATTTATCTTAGTTCACGGAAATACTCAATCTCTCTGATCATGATCTGACCCGTGACTCAGATTTTTGTACCAGCTGTGGCCCGCGAGTCACAATAATTGCCCTGGCCTGGTATATAGCAATAATACTAACAGACCAACAACTGTTCACATTTGTTATAGTCTCTTTAGTCCACAGACCTGGGTTTGACAAATCATTATAATCATTGATTATAATTTGTGTATCTGGATTATGTAGTTATTGTACCTGAGGTGTTGTGTCTATAAAGCGGTTCAGTCGTACCAGATTAGAAAATGGAAACAACAACTTAGATTTTTTTATAATTCTTTTACAAAAGGGTCAAGTTATACCATCTGATTGATCCATTGACTAGAAATCATTCATCAAATGAATATTTAATAGTTCTGCCACTGGTACAAAGCAGCCTTAGTGGTAATTAAGGAACCACACTTGGGTCCAGAGGGCTCCAGGTTCAAATCCACCAGATGTTAGGTTGTCACTGAGGTCCACTGAGCCTGACACCATTCACACTCACTGCTCCCCTAAGCTGCCAACCATTCAGTTTGGTGATGGGTTAAATATAATGAGTTTGCTTTCATTTCCCTCGATTTCCTTCCTTGGGTCGGCAAGGCTTCAGGTTCAAATATACCAGGTGCCAGGTAACCACTGAGGTGCTCTGACCAAAGCACAGTTCACACTCACATAACTTCAAGTGGCCACAGGAAAGCTCACAGTATGGAGCTGTGTGATTTGGGTTGGAGTCTGGTGCTCCTGAAACCCACTAATAAATAAGAAGATGAATGAACGAAGAGCTCTATGGTGTGTCCAAAAACCTCTCCACCACAAGAGTGAGAATTTATAACATGACAGATGACAGGCTCTTCTTCTCTATATGCAAATATCACAGCAGTCACCTGATCGTATGATAATAACGATTATTACATATTTATATATAATATAATTTCATTACATGTACTGTTAGAGCTAAACCACCAAACATTGTCTTCATAAGTGCATCAATAAAAAGTTTTATGGACACTGGAAGATGACACTTCCATGAGCTGAGTTGTTGATCATAAATCATTGTTTCCCAAAGACTGGGTTGTGGCCCCCAGGTGGTTTGCAAGAGTTTTTTTTTTGTTGTCTTGGGTTATTTTCTAGGTTTAACTACTGTTTAACCTAGTAAGTTAAACAGTAAATAAGCTCATCAATGTTCAGCAGTGATTAATGATTGATTAATTAATAATTGATTGATTAATAATGTCTACTGACTTGAGTCGCAAACATTTTTGGGATATTTTGTAGGCGGGTTCTTGGAAAAAAGTTAGGGAAACACTGCCTGATTTTAGTTCCTGGTTTAGGTGTGAACATGAAGCGGCAACAAGCCGCTTGTCAGGTCAAATATATGTCGTAAAATGAGAAACTTACTCAAAGCCTGAGTCTGAGTGAATTGTTATTCAATATATTTAATGCTTTAGCGCACGAGGTTAGTGTTCACTGCCACGTCTTTTCTTATAGAACGGATTTATTTGTCATGGGGCAGTGATGTCCTAGTGTTTAAGGAAGCAGACTGGGGTGCAGGTTCGAGTCCACCAGCTGCCAAGTTACCACTAAGTATTGCACTGCCCCCCTCTCACTTTTTCAGTTTGATTTCCTTTCATTCATTCCCTTTCTTGATATTGTTTTTCCAATGTCTTTTATTGCATTATTGTTCATTTATCAATCCATCTTTACTCATTACTTAAGTTACAGGGGCAGCAGTCTCCACGACTGCCACCCAAATCACACTGCACCATCCTTTGGTGCTCCTTGGGGGTGCTGGGGAAGGTGCTATGCAGCTCAGTGGCAACTTTGCAGCCAACGGATCCAAGTCCGCTTCCTTAACCGCCAAGCCACCACTGCCTCTGCATGATTACCTCTGCAGAAAAATAATCTTAAAAAAAAAAAAAAAATAAATAAATACTGATTTCTAACTGTTTCTGACAGTGATCCAGGCAGACTTTGTGGGGCAGCCTCCGAGGAACTCCATACGCTCCCTGACAGAACAGGAGACTGTCCTGCCCTGTCGCTACCAGCCGAGCGACAGCAGTGCGGTGGTGGTGCAGGTTACCTGGTACAAGAAGAAACCTGACACCTCCAAGGAACAGATCATCACTGCACACCACATGAATGGACAGACCGGTCAGTCTGCATGCTGGAGTGAACTCCCCCCTTCACTGACAGTTTCATAGACTCACAGGGAGCAGACCTCTCACTGTGGATATGATCAGTAGAGTCAGTTCTCATGTGTTTGTACTTTATTGTTATTTTTGACGTGCATTTTCTAAAAATTATTAAGTTAAGCATTTTGAGAATCAATTTTTTTCACTCTATTTTCACTGCAGTATCAGTTATTTGATTTTACATTATGTCCCAAATTTGAGATATTGATTAAAAAATGTGTTGCTGTGAAAATAGAAATCCCGTTCATCCTTCCCTTCTGCGTCTGCAGCATTTGGCACGTGGTCTCAGCGGATCCACTTCAAGAGCAGCGAACCCACATTGGATTCCACTCTGGTGATCATGAGCACCGAGATCTCGGATGAGGGAAACTATATCTGCCACATCAGCACGTTCCCCTCCGGCAATTTTGACAACGAGATCTCACTCGTCGTATGGAGTGAGTCCATCACTAGTGTCTGTGGGCTACTGTTGGGAAATAAACAAAACAACATCCTTGTATCTATGGCTGTGGTAATGATATAAATGGAACCCACAAGACAAAATAGTAGTAATTGCAAACAACATCACTATAACAGTAGTGACATTAATACACATTCATATTACAGAATGATAAATCTTCTTCTTCTCCTTTGAGCTTGTCCCTTTTTTCAGGGGTTGCCACAGCGAGTCAACATTTTCCTTCTCCCCCTGTCCTCTGTATCCTCAACTCTAACTCCAACTACCTCCATGTCCTCCCTCAATGCATCCATCAATCTCCTCTTTGTCGCCTACCTGGTAGCTTCATCTCGAGAATCATTCTTCTACCAACATGCACCAGTTTTTTTTTTTTTGTTGACTTACATACACCTTGTTATTTGTATCCTCAGCTCTTACTCCAACTACCTCCATGTCCTCCCTCAATACATCCATCAATCTCCTCTTTGTCTCCGACCTGGTAGCTCCATCTCTAGGTTCATTCTTCTCCCAATAATGTAATGTAATGCAATGACCTTATTCCTGATCCTGTCCATCCTTGTCTCTCCTAAAGAGAAACTCAGCATCTTTAACTCCTCCACCTCCAGCTCTGCCTCTTGTCTTCTACCTATTCCTCGTGTCTCTAGTGCATACATCATGGTTGTTCTAACCACTGTCCTGTAAACCTTTGCCTTCACCTTAGCTGACTCTCTTTTATCCCAGATCACTCGTGACACCAAGATCTCCAGGTGTTCCATCTTACCTGTACTCTATTCTTCACCTCTCTTCCACAGTCTCCACTGCTCTGAACAGTTGATCCTCAGTATCTAAACTCCTCCACCTTCTCCACCTCTGCTCCTTGTCACCTCACCATTCCACTGTTCTCACTTTCATGCACTCTGTCTTCCTACGACTGACCTTCATTCCCCCTCTCTCTAGTCCAAACCTCCACCTCTCTAGGTTTCCTTCTAGTTGTTGCCAACTCTCAGTGTAGATCACAATGTCATCTGCGGACATCATTGTCCAATTACAGAATGAGAAATAATTCACATTTCACCAACTTTTTTTCATATGTACTGTACTTTGATTTGACTCAGTGTTTACCTCTCGCTGCAGCCATTCCCATTTCCTCCCTGGAACCTGTGATTCTGGTGGAGGGTCAGTCCTACCGTCAGGCAGCGTCCTGTCGGTCCATAGCCCGTCCTCCTCCTCACCTCTCATGGGATACGGATCTTAGCGGTCAGTCCTCCAACCGCACCATGGACAACGGCGCCGTCTCCACGCAGTACTCTCTGCACCCACTGAGGAACATGAACGGCAAGAAGCTGGACTGTCTGGTGTGGCATCCGACTTCCTCAGTTCCACGCAGAATCAGCAACGCAGTGGTGGTGCATTGTGAGTAGGTTATAACACATGTATGACATAGATCAGACCTGACTAAGGACTGAGGGTCAGATGTGACATGCCAAGTTACAGTCATGGAAAAAAATATTATTAGACCACTCTGCTGTTTTCTTCAATTCCTTGTTCATCTTAATGCCTTGTTCCACTAAAGGTTTATCACCTGGGGGAAACAATGAACACAAAACCATGCAATGACTAAAAGCACTGTATTTTTCAGTACAATGTTATTGCTAGTGATGTAGGAATTTAGGGATTTTTGTCACTGTCAATAAAACCATGCAAAATGGCCAGAAATCAGCTCTGAAATTAAACTGAATTATGAGCCTTTTTTGTTGGTATTATATTTGTCCAGATTAATGTAGATTAAGTGGAAGCAGACTTTTAAATGGACAAGAAATTAAAGAAATAGTGGTCTAATATTTTTTTCCATGACTGTATATTGATTGTTTAATATCAACATCATCATTCATCTGTTGTGGCCCTGAAGTCAAAATATTTGCTAGAAAGAAAATTATTGTTATCGTTATTATAGAAATTATTTTTTACATTCATTCATTTTCATCTGAAAATGAATGAATGTAAAAGAAACTCAAGAAACTCTGTGACTTATACTTTTTATACTTTTACTTTTCCAAAAGACAAGGCAGATGTGATGTTAGTGTGTTGCAACTGACATTAAATTGGGTCTCCTGACTAGTAAAAAAAAAACGTGTAGTAAAAGTTATTCATTGATGTTTTTGTTAATGAATAATTTTTTTTTTATCCGTCCATTCATCTTATGTGGTGGCAGGCGTGGGGACAGTCGGAGCAGGGATGCATTGACTTCCCTCTCCCAAGACACTTCCTACAGCTCATCTGGGGAGATCCCAGGCATTTCTATGCGACATAGTTGCTCCAACGTGTCTTCTCCTGGGTCTCCTCTTAGTTGGACAGGACTAACATAGACATAACATTGGAGGGACATATGATATAAATGTCTAAGCCAATGAGCCACTCGAAGCAAGAAAATTCCTTGCCACCTAACAGAGAAAACTGATATCAAAATGTTGTTTATCAAAAATATCATTGCGTTTTCTCAGTCATGACCAAAAGATGAAGTAATGTAGACTGACCTCAAATTTAAGAGCTTGGTCTGTCGGCTCAGCTCTTTTTTCAGAACCAAGGACCAATACGGAAACAATATTATTGCAGTCACTGCACTGACCAGCCTGTCAATCTCACAATCCCTCCTTCCCTCACGTGTAAACATAACCCCAAAATACTAAAACTTCTCCACCTAAAACGAGATCTCCTCCCCAACCTGGTGGGTTTGGGCCACCATGACATATACCGTTTTCTCAATCAATTCGGAATCCAATTCTGAAGTAGGTTCGCACACATATTCACACACTAGCTAAACACGTGTGTGAAGTCACGGTGTGTATAGAGCACGTGCTTGTTAAACTAATACGGGTGTTGTTGTGTTCACACACACGCGGAGCGCGACAACCGTTTTACTTTTTATTGCTTTACACCCGTATTACCTAATTCGGTATTGAAACCCCCGACTAGAGGTGGATTAGTTAATGCGCATTTGTTGAGGAGCGAATGGCGTTAGTTTGTAATGTGAACGCAAACGGAGAGAGAAACTGGTTTCGCGTCGCAGCGAATACCGAATTAAGTGCCAATGTGAAAACGGTATTAGAGGTGCTGATTCTCATCCCAGCGACTTCACACCTCACACTGATGACCACCCCCAGTAGATGCCGAAGACCTGGGTTCAAAGAAGTCAACAAGACGACATCATCCACAAAAAATACATGATATGCATCACAGATGGGAAATGGATCACAATCTTACTAACTTTGTCAAAAAATTTCAAGACAGAAAAAATGCCTATATGGTCAGAAAACATTTGTGATGTCAACATGGGGGTCTAAAAGCAAACAAGGTTGGGTTGTCTGGGTTGATAGAAAAACTACTCCTTTTGTTTCTCATACGTCACAGACAATCTCCCCCTTTTTCTCACTTAATTCTCATCCTTCCTGACAGTCCCACCTAATGCAGAGGTGTCTGGCTTCAACGGAGACTGGTACCAGGGTCAGGAGAACGCTGCCCTCAGGTGTGTGAGTGGAGGAAACCCCAAACCGCACAGCTTCACCTGGATCAGGTACAGCAGGAGTCTCCTCTCCCTCCCCTCCTTCTGTCTGTCTGGCACTGGTGTGACTAACTGTCTGATACAGTATGTCTGGGGTTTTTTTTACCCTCGAAATGATCCAATCAGTTATGATATCAATTCAACCAGAAAACAGAAGTGAAACTCTGCTCTGAAAAACTGCTCAACTTTTAGCTACATACATACAGTCCCAACAGTCATTAGTTATTATGTTTGTATAGAGTCTTTGACTGACAACCTGCCTCATTACAGTGCGAACATTGTTGCTTTCTTGGCACTATAGTTGTACTTCCTCTGAACCACACTTGTTGCTTTGTCCTCACTCTGCAGCAGGGTTATAATAGTTTTGGATTTTTCATTGTAGTTTCGTTTTAGTTAGTTTTGCCTTTTAGCACATTAGTTTTAGTTAGTTTTAGTTATTCGTAAAAGCAACTAATTTAGTCTTAGTTAGTTTTAGTTTTGTCCAAAATGTTTAGTTTTAGTTTAGTTTTAATTAGTTTTAGTTTTCGTTTTAGTTTTCTGCGAAGTTCGAACAAAGACGAAAAACAAAGGGTTGTTCATTTCTAATTTCAGTTTGTTTCATTTTCGTTTTAGTTAGTTATAGTTTTTTTAATTTAATGATCGTTTTAGTTAGTTTCAGTTAACGATGTGTATAAGAGACAGGCATATACATAGTCCAAACAGTACTGAAGATTCCTGTGGGTCGCCTTGTCCTTAAAGGTCTGCAGTGACGAACCGACTCACCAAGTTATTATAGAAGTACCCTGGAGTGAAGTTGCTGCTGCTCATTGTTCAGCGGGTGTCTTTCTTTGACAACACCCTTTCACTCCTATACACAGCCCATCACACTGCGTTGATTGCTTGGATGGGTTGGGTAGTGACTCACGGCTCAGTACGCATTCAGTACCTAGAATCTGTCTCTAGAGGTGAGAAAGTAAATGGAATACACAG
>JAFBJS010057585.1:55916-78809 GCA_016785265.1 Paraplagusia blochii
CAATGTTATTGCTAGTGATGTAGGAACGGAAGTGATTTTTGTCACTGTCAATAAAACCATGCAAAATGGCCAGAAATCAGCTGAAATTAAACTTAATTATGAGCCTTTGTTGTTATTATATTTGTCCAGATTAATGTAGATTAAGTGGAAGCAGACTGTTAAATGGACAAGAAATTAAAGAGTGGTCTAATATTTTTTCCATGACTGTATATAAACTGGATATCTTACTTTATGCATTAACATATAACATATATACTGCCTGTTATATGTTTGACTAAATACCATTTTAATTCTCACTTTAGCCCAGTAATTAGCATCTTAAAATAGAATAACATCTCTAGTTTTTATCACTATTATTACTTTTTGCTCAGCATCTATCAACACTCCTTTGGAAATCTGCTTGTAGATCCTGATCTACCTATTGGGCACCCCCTGCTTAAGATGAAAAAAAATGCTCCAATGTTTACTTCTTCTTCATATGTTTACATTGTTTGTGAATTATTTTGCATATAAGTTTGGAAAAGTTTGACGGCTGTTACTGTTGTGTGACAAGAAAGTGTGAAAGATTACCGTTAAGTTAATAACAGCACGTTCTCAACACTTTCTCTGCTGCTGCTCACGATGATAAAACTATAACAGTATCTGCTTTTTGTCAATATTCTACATGTGCCTGTACAAAATAATGTGTTTAATGTGTACATACAGTATGTGTGATACAAACTTAAAAAGTCACTTTCAATTTAGATTTGCATGAAGCGAATCAAGAGTGAATAAGTGAAAACACTGACAGTTGTTCTTGAAAAAAAAGTAACAGTGAGGAAGGGGCCTTTGGCAATATTGTATAGATTCTCTTTCTGCAATTAAACAAGTCTTAGTGCCTTGTCAATGTGTGCCTTACTATTTTTGGATTAAATATAAGGCTATCAATTTAGTACACAAGTTCATATATTATAAACATTTAATTTGGAAACATATCTAGTTTGGAATATTATAAATTAACATTTGTGGAGATAACGTTAGGGATGAATTTTTTAAAGACGCAAAAATCTATGTTACTAACCCAGTACATTTTATCCCATTAAATGTCACAGATGAATGACATTGTTGAAAATCTCTGCTGTATTATGGTCATAATTTGTGAACTTTTTAACTTGAACCTTTTCAGGTTTCTAGTATTACAATACTGAGCATTGTTTCCCTGTATATTTTTTTTTATATAAAGTACATTTTCTTTGTTTTTTTGTATGGTTGTATCGCTGGTCTCTCGTGCAGTTTTGGGATGGGATTCAAATGTGCCAAAGATAAAATATTTTTTCATTTCTCTAAAACAATATGAAGTATTGTTTCTATGTCTTGAACTTTGTCGCCTTCTATAAACACTGCTGTTTGCGAGACATGTGTCGTTAAGAAAAAAAAAAAAGCGGGCCACACATGTTTACCATATTCGGAGCGTTTCGACGGATGAATAAATGTATGATAGTCAGTGGGGGCTGTTTTTATGGCTTAGAGTGCCCCCTGTCGCGGTCTACTGACTAGTGCACCGAACTGGATGAGCCCATATACAGTACAGTGCCTTCATAAGTATCCACCCCCTTGGATGTTTTACACTTTTGGTGCTTTCATAAATCAATCATAGTCAATAAAATTCGACTTTTTTTAATACAAAAATTTATTGGAAAAACCTCTTTAATGTCAAAGTGAAAACAGATTTTTACAAAGTAATGTCAATGAAATAAAAATATATAAAGAAATATAATTGTTTGCATAATGAATCACCTCTTTTTAAGTTAATGGTCTAATTCAATAGAGGGCCATAGTCTCACAATTAGTGAAATGAAGATCACCTGAGTGGTGTGGGTGTTCTTCAAATAATTGAGGTATGAAACACCTGTGTCCGAATGGTCCAGACTGGTGGGTCAGTATTGTTGGCGACAATTACACCATGAAGACAGAAGAACACTCCAAGAAACTCAAGGAAAGGGTGATTAAGAATTACAATTCAGGGAATGGATACAAAAAAAAAATCCAAGGCATTGGGCATCCCCCGGAGTGCAGTGAAATCCATTATCAAGAAATGGAAGGAATATGGCACTTGTGTGAATCTGCCTAGATCAGGTTGCCCTTGTACACTAAGCGACCATGCAAGTAGGAGACTAGTGAGAGAAGCAACCAAGACTCCTATGACTACTCTGAAGGAGTTACAAGCGTCAGCTACTGAGATGGGAGAGACTGTGTATATAGCAACTGTTGCCTGGGTTATTCCCCGGTCAAAGCTTTAAGCGATAGTGACAATGAGAAAGCCACTGTTGAAGAAATGTCATATTAGATCTCGACTAGAGTTTGTCAAAAAGCACGTGTAAGACTCCATGGTCAAGTGGAAGAAGATTCTTTGATCTGATGAGACCAAAATCGAGCTTTTTGGCCATTAGATGTTATGTTTGGCGGAAAAACCAATCTCTACACATCACCAAAAACACCCCATCCCCACTGTTAAGCAGGGTGGTGGTAGCATCATATTGTGGGGACGTTTCTCAGCAGTTGGACCGGGAAGGCTTGTACAGATAGAGGGCGGAATGAATGCAGCAAATTACACTGAAATCCTGGGAGACAATCTTATTTAGTCTGCTTGGGAGAAGATTTATTTTCCAGCAAGACAATGATCCAAAGCATACTGCAAAAGCTATGGAATGGTAAAAAAAAAAGAACCAGGTAAATGTTCTGGAGTGGCCGGGTCAAAGCCTGGACCTCAATCCTATAGAGAATATGTGGCTGGAATTAAAAAAGGCTGTTCATGCCCGATACCCACGCAAACTGACAGAGCTTGAGCGGTTTTGCAAGGAAGAATGGAGCAAAATTGCTGTGGGCAGATGTACAAGACTTATCGAAACTTATCCACACAGACTCACTACTGTGATTGCATCTACAAAATACTGACTGGAAGGGGTTGATTAATTATGCAAACAATTATATGTCTTAATCTATTTTTATTTCCTTGACATTACTTTGTAGAAATCAGTTTTCACGTTGACATTAAGGAGGTTTTTCCAATAAATTTTTGTGTAAAAACAGCCAAATTTTATTGAGCATGATTGATTTATGAAAGCATTAAGTAGGGGAAAAAAAATCCAAGGGGGTGAATACTAATGATAAACACTGATAAAGACTATTATAAACAAGAAAAAGATATTTAGGAAAAAATTAGGCCACGTGCCCCAATTTTTATATGTGATTTACACGCATATTATGGGCAAATTGATCTCTAAATTTGCGTTAAAAATAATAAGGTCATGAAGTCAAATTATACAGTACCTGCTTACAAAGCAAGAAGGTACTAAAATAATTTTAAGTATTGGAAAACGTGGACAAAGTATTGGAAAACGTTGACAAAAACAAACCCAAAGACTCAATACTACCAACAATTGTCTATAAAATAAAATTAATAACAAAATTATAATAATAATAAAAAGGTTTAATAGTGTTGTTAAAGTAAATAAAGCTGACTTAGTCTCATTGGTGTTTCCGTCTTCGTTAGTTAATTTGTATTTGTTTTTTTTAACCCGACCATGTGACGAGTACACACTGTAAACAATATTTTAAATAAATAAATAAATAAAATTAAATAGACCACACCGGATGTGCGTAATGAACGAGGTCGAGCAGGAGAAGGAAACAGAAGTCGACAACTAAGATGGCGGAGGAGCAGCAGGAATCATCACAGGGAGAGGTGGAGGGTGAGGGAAACCTTTCCAACAGAATTTGTCCAACAAATAACTCGTCCGTCCATTATTCTATGGAAGCCCGTGTCCACAAATGTGTCTGCTCGGTACTGGAGCCACTGTCCTGTCCTGTGATAACGGTTGACATACATGCAGCTGTGATAGACAGATAGAGGCCAGCGCTAACGGTAGTTAGCTGCTACACAAAGAGAAAAAAATGCCTGTTAGGTTTATGGTAAAAAGGTTAAATGTGACAGTCCCTGAGGGCTTCAGCTGAGGCTGTGCTGAGACTACGGACACGGCGCAAAAGTCGGAACGCTGCGTGTTTAGTGATGGAAACGACGGTATTATCCGTATACACGATTTGTTTTGTTTTCGCACAGCTCGAGCGAACCGCGTTAAGCTGAATGTCGTTGGCCGCTGCTGTGAAGGAAAATCGTTTAAGTGATAACTGATTTAACATTATACCAACGCACATGTGTTTATTGGTCAACAATAACATTAGAACGAATCGAGTTTTCGGTTAAATGCAACTGCTCGTCTCTTTATTACAAGTTGTAAATTACGGTAAGTTTTTATGACCCAGTGTAGCGGAGTAACAGCGGAGTGGCAAAAATAATTTATGTCTAAATGAAGCATTAAGTCTACATTCGTGGAGAGAGACACGTTTTTACAGAGTCGTGTCTGTGGGAGTTGCATCATTTCTGTACAGGATGTTCCCACCAAAGCCATGTGCCACTGCTTACACGTTGTCTTTTACGCAAACTTAAATTAAACAATGACGTTCCAAACTCGGGAATTATAGCTGAACACGTCGAAGATATTTTAATGAACGCACGACTGCAGTGAGACTCTTGGAGTTGACGAGGCGTGAGATACAGGCAGGCAGAATGTCGTCTTTGTTTGTATCCACAAGGGGCTGCTCAAAATAACAGTGCAGCCATTGCCTGAGGTGGACACTTATAGTTATATAGTATAGAATATAGTAATATGCGTAATTAAGTAAGGATTAGGTCATAGAAGCTAAATTTACAATAAAATTGACACTATATGTAATATTTTTGAATGCTGTTGTGATTATGCAAATAGCAATATATAAACACAGTAGATGGATAGAACTTTATTAATCCCTAGTATGGGATATAATGGCTCCAAAACTCCAAAAATGGTCCCTGTATCTCCTCAATATGTTGTTATTTGATTCCAGGAGTCAACTGCCTTGCATACGATGAGGCTATAATCGCACAACAGGACAGAATTCAACAAGAGGTAACAGTTGTTTTTCTTTTCTTTTTGTTTTCTCCTTTTGTTGTAAAAACATTGCCATTGTGGACTGAATATATTAGATTGTAATTGGTCAAATTGTGTCTTGTCGTTCAAAAACATAACAAAAAAAATATTAGTTGACTGTACAACTAAATTATTAGTGTAAGATTAACTAATAATAAATTGATAAATTTATTGTATTTTTTTTGGGCAACTGTATTGATATTGGAAAGTTGTGTAGCTGTATGGGCAAACAAATGTATATTATTCTTATTATGAAATTACGCATTCAAAGATTCTAACTTGGGTTTTGCGATAATAAACTGTATTCCTATTTTTTTTAAAACATCCAGATAATGTTATAAAGTTGTCAGGTCTCATTTTCTTGTTTTGACTGAAATTCTCTGTAAATGCATCTTAGGGTTTTTCATGGCCAAAAATATACCGTCACATCACTTCTAAATATAACATTTTCCAAATATCAATGACTATTGATTTCAAAACCTGTAAACATATTTCAGCCCTTCAGCTCAACAGTCCAGGAAGAGATGGTGAGGTGTATGTTGAAGCATCTTTTGTGTTTGTGTTTTTGCAGATAGCGAACAGTAACCCTTTAGTGTCAGACAGACAGGATCTGTCAGTGCTGCAACGGGACTATGCTGAGGATGACATAGTTTATCAGCTCAAGATCAAGGTCAGTCATACAACACCTTCCACTCTCTCGCATTACTGCAAGATGGCACAACTTCTCCACAGATCAGGGAAATTGTGTCCCCATCAAGCACAAAGATATCAATTTACTTGCTTTTTTCAGACCTTGCAGTATTTTGTGTTCTGCTTGTTTTGTTGCAGGACCTATACAAAAAGTACTCGTACATTCGAAAGACACGACCAGATGGGAACTGCTTCTATAGAGCCTTCGGTTTCGCACATCTTGAATCCCTCCTAGATGACAGCAAAGAACTTCAAAAGTGAGTTCCTAAAAGGGATTACATTTGTGTTGGCAGAATGTACAATATTCCTCAGCCAAAAGGGGACACTTGATGGAGATATACTTCTACTTTTTCACTAGTTGTGAAAAGCAGTAGTTCACAACTATTGTCTGTCAAAACGGACAGAAATGTTTGCATGCCTCTGCCTCTGCCTCCACTTACACCCCCTTGAATTTGAATACTCTGAGAACATGATAACATGTTTATTTTTATCTGTACAAACCAATGTCTAACTTGCTGTCACCTAGTGACTGGCTTGTTATAATTCAAGCATCACTGGATTCAGTCTGCATAATCAAGATATAAATATACAACACAAATTAAACAGTCTATTTTATAAAATTTATAAAATTTTATAAAATAAAATGTACTTAAAAACAACAACAATATAAAACAAAACACTTTCCTACAAAAATATATAAACCCTTCTGAGGCTTCTGAGGGTTATTTATATTCATACATTGTCATCATGGAAGGGAAAGCAAACTCCTTGTCATTTTGACTTTTTCTTTTTTACTTTATTGAAAATATGCTACTTTATTTGCCTACTTGTGTGTTGGTACACTAACCAGTTCTGTTCACAGCAATCAGTACCTAAGCCACTATACTACATCACCAAAAATATTAACTCACATGCCTTGACTCATACTGTGAACTGAAGTGCCATCCCATTCCTCGCCCATAGATTTCAATATGATGTCCGTCCACCTTTTGCAGGTATCACAGCTTCTACTCTTCGGGTAAAGCTGTCCACAAGATTGAGGAGTGTGTATATAGGAAGTTTTGACCATTTTTCCAAAAGCGCATTGGTGAAGTCACACACTGATGTTGGTCCAGAGAGCCTGGCTCCACTCTAATTCATCTCGATTCTGTCATCCTTGCTTTGTGCACTGATGCACACATGTTGGAAGAGGAAGGGGCCCGATCCATACTGTTCCCACAAGGTTGGAAGCTTGGAATTGTCCAAAATGTTTTGATATCCTGAAACATTCAATGTTCCTTCACTGGAACTAAGGGGGCTAAGCCCAAGTCCTAAAAAACAATCCAACACCATAATTCCTCCTCCAACAAATTTCGCACTCGGCACAACGCAGTTGTGAAATGTACCATTCTCCTGGCAACCTCCAAACCCAGATTGCCAGGAACAGCATCATTCATGACTCCAGAGAAGGCGTCTCCACTTCTTTAGAGGCCACCACTGCATTCAATGCTTTATACTTGGTGATGTGTGGTTTGGGTGCAGCTGCTTGACCATGGAAACGCATTCCATGAAGCTCTCTGCCTACTGTACTCGGGCTAATCTGAAGGTCAGATGAAGTTTGGAGCTCTGTAACAATTGACTGTGCTGAAGTCAGCGACCTTTTGTACCATGAGCTTTAACATCTGCTGACCCCTTTCCGTCAGTTTACGTGACCTACCACACCATGGCTGAGTTGCTGTTGTTCTCAAACTCTTCCATTTTGTTATGATAGAGGTGACAGTTGACTGTGGAATATTTTGGAGCGAGGAAATCTCACGATTGGATTTGTGGCACAGGTGGCGTCCTATGACAGTTCCACGCTGGAATTCACTGAGCTCCTAAGAGCGGTCTTAGCTCCTGCTGGAATGTGATGCAATATGTGTTTGGTGGCGGTGCCCTATTATAATTTTTTTTTGTATGTTTATGTAACAGATGGCCATAAAATCTACAAGAAATGTTAGTTTTGCTGAATCCCATTCATTTTTAACATACAAGTTGTCTTATTTTAAAGATTGTTAAGTTACGTTTGGTTCTTCCTAATTTATTTTATGTTAAATGTGGAAAAATATGTTAATGTGTCAATAAATATGTTACACTGCAATTGTGTGTAGTGTAGTGTGTGTGTGTCTTATAAAGTTTTTGTTTGTTTTGTGTGGATAAAAGGCAAGATATGTATATTTCTTGGTAAAAAAAAAGACAAAAAAATCAGATTGGCTACAGTACTCTTTGTTTTACATTTTGTAGGTTTGGATGTGAAAGTGTGTCAAATCAAAGATTTTCAGAAATCTAATTATAAAAGTTAATTGGTTTTTCGCAGACAAATTTCTTTGCTTGTATTGCTGGCTCTATTTTTTTTGTGGTCCTAAACTATTTATTTTTTCTTTTTTGTAAAGGTTCAAAGCGGTTGCATCAAAAAGTAAATTGGACTTGGTTAATGAAGGCTTCACTGAATTTACCATTGAAGACTTTCACAACACGGTAAGTTCCATGTATTGTACTGTAATTATCAAATGATAAGAATGGAATCCAAATGAGCTTATAAAAAATGTATCTCCCCTTTTTTTCCCGCTGTTATAATAGTTCCAAAGAATTCTCCCATACGAGTTTGTTCTTTGTATATTTGTTGTAACATATTTTTATTCAATATATTAAGATGATGAATGTCTAAACTATTTGAGGTTTATAATTTTGTGATAGTATTGTTTTAAAAATTAATGTGTTAAGCTGAGTATGGGATGCTGTGTATCACTTGTTTGCCTTTATATGATTCTGATATGAGATTTCTTCCACCAGTTCATGGACCTGATTGAATTGTGTGAAAAGCAGCCGAGCCTCCAAGAGCTCCTCAGCTCCTTCAATGACCAGAATGTGTCAGACTACGTAGTCGTGTACCTGCGATTGCTCACCTCAGGCTACCTGCAGCGAGAGCATGGCTTCTTCCAGCCATTCATTGAGGGAGTCCGCTCTGTTAAAGAGTTCTGTCAGCAGGTGAGGCTTTTATGAACCATTGCTCAAAACATTATTCAAGACTATGCATTAAATCAGTGATCCCCAACCTCTGGGCCGGTGACCGGTACCGGTCCTCACAGAAATAATGTTTCATTTTGGCCCCATCTGGCTATTACTTACACTTGATTCATACCCATATCAACAAAAGAACTGAACAATAGAATGGCTAGGATTTCATCATCAATATTGCAACTATATTTGATTAGGAAATATTATCTCAGTGATGACAATACAATAAACTGACGCAGAGTCATTGATACAAGTTTCTAACATTTTATACTGGTCTAGAAGCAGATAATTATAGGCTGTGCGCGCTAGAGAAATCTTTGTTGTGTGCATGCACAGTTAATTCGGGTAGGAAGATTTTATAGGTAGGAAAATATTTCAGAACAGTGGAAATTTTATTTTATTATGGGTATTTATCTGCCACAACTTAACGACCGGTCCATGAACAAAGTACCAGATATTTAAGTGATCTGTGGCGCAAAAAAGGTTGGGTAACACTGCTTTAAATGACCAGCCATTGAATAGCCCTGACCCGCTACCGTATTGCAAGTATATGTCAGTGATTGTATTACTTGGAATGTATTGTTTGTGTTTCATGAATCTCATAGAAGACTAAATATCTGATATTGCATTTTAATTTTTTTTAGGAAGTCGAGCCAATGTCGAAAGAAAGCGACCACATTCACATCATCGCCTTAGCTCACGCTTTGGATGTATCGATCCTTGTGGAGTACATGGACAGAGGAGAAGGTGGAACGGTCAACCACCATGTCTTCCCAGAAGGTGGCGACCCACGCATTTTCCTCCTGTACAGACCTGGCCATTATGACATATTGTATAAATAACACTCCTGGCCAGGACCCGCACCATTCTCCGACTGTGCAATACAACAGTGGGATGAAGAAAAAAGAAAAAAAAAAAAAAACTTCAGCAGCCACGTTGATGAATCATACATCTGTGTATGACATTTTAAACTTGTGTATTATCATGGAAAAATATGAATTCACATCAAATCAAATGCCCCTATTGTCACATTAGCTTTGAAACCCTTATGTTTTTTTGTCGGTCATCACAAATGGATATCACTGAAAGAATCCTGAAAAAAATATAGAAATGACTCCGAGCATTTAGAGTTGTACAGGTTTTTTTGTGGTTGTAAATGTTATCTACTTGCTTTCTGTTGGATTTTTTTTTCTTTTGTCAAACTGAGTGTCATGAATTTTATTAAAGGGATTTACATCGTATGTTGGTCGTCATGTTGAATTATGTAGATTACAAATGATAATTTGCTTATTTATAAAGGTGAAGTTGTTTGGTTAATGTCGTGGTTGCTCGCCGGTTCACCAAGGGTTTCATACTCCACTGAGCTGCCACACTCGTTTCATTGGAAGGTGACTGTTCAAAGAGCTACTATACTTTTATTATTTTATTATTTACTTTTTAATCTGTAAAACATTCTTAATTATGAAAACATTTGTGAAGAAATGTGTATGAAATGCATATCTAGTGTCAACTATAGGCCTGAGATGGAGACTACATCATGTTTAGAACTTGTTTATGTAACAAAACACTGTACCTGGTTTTGTTAAAAATGTCTAAAGATATTTTCTGACTAAATAAATATATTACGATGAATATCACCCTGAGGTGGCAGTCAGACATCCAAATACCCACCACAAAAAAAAAGATTTTTCCGACTCTTATTATACATCAAGTGAAAGCACAAGTCATCATAAAGCTCTTTGGTCCCTAGCTTAACATTGTCTTTTCTCCGTTTGACCCTTTTTTAGGTAAGTGTCACAACATTACTGATAACTCCTTGCAATCTCAGCTTCTGATCTTAGAAGATTAAAATGTTCACTTTAAAAAATAAAACTTTTAAATGGGAGTCCCAGTAAGAGTCCCTAATGAAACAAAGCTGCAACATTTTTATTATGTATAACATGTACTGTTCTGTCATTATATGTCTGTTATAGCTGTGTGCAACATTATCAGCATGTGGCTTAGACTATGCAAATGTCTTGTTGTCCACCCTGTCACGCAAAGCCTGGTGACATGGTAAACATTTTGGGCTGATTTTATCATTTAATCAGCACATGGTGAACCCTCCCTTAAAAACATTATTACATTTGTAAACAGTCAGTGTGCTGTTTATCACTTTTATTTTTAATTTCTGAAAATTGCAAATATTAATTGATATTTCACTGCGGCGGAGCAACTTCACATCTTAAAATGATAAAAATAATAAAACTTTGGTGTAAATACTCTGCAAGTTACCACTGTTTTAATCTGCAATGAAGAACTGGTGGTTGTGATGTCACTGAGAACACCGGTGGGTTTTCTTCTGGTAGACTCAAACCTGAAACCCTCTGACCCAAGTCCATGTCCTTAACCACTAAACCACCACTGCCCAAGGGATATGTAAGTTTTTGGGGGGCGCTTGTGAGACAGACAGGTGTGGGCAACCAGTCAAAGGCTAAGAGCCACAGTTTTACTGTGTCACTGCAAAGAGCCACATGATATACAGTAGGTGCAGGGCAACCGCCTCAATCTCTTAAAAGACATTGACTTTCTCACTTCATCTTTTAAGTTCCTCTTCCCTTCAAGGCACCTGCGCAAACCTGCAGCTGGTGGATTTGAACCTGAAACATTCTGGACCCAACTGTGGTTCATTAACCACTAGGTTATCACCACTGTCCGGAATACAGACACTGTTCAATACTGTAATGAAAAAAGAATATTATGATTAAAATGACTTGTTTAGGAAATAACTCATGACGATAAAACACACACACAGATAAGGAAACCAGTTCAAAGACATATATTACACAGATATGTGTATAAATCTGACCTCAGTGTACAATTATTATGCTTTATTTTAACGCTTTTTATGCTTTAAATAATTTGTTGCGCTGTTGCCCATTCTAAACGACAATCTCGAATCAGAACAGACGGAACAGATGCCTGCTCTTCACTATTTTCATAGGACAATCATTGAGACTATATTGTTTAGCTTTAAGAAACATAGTCAGAGTGAGACCTCTTTTCCACCAAGGAATCCCACACCGGCAGAGACCTTGACTAAAAATGTCGCCTCTCTTCAGATCAGTGACAACATTAAGGAAAAGATTAGTCTTTGCAGCATGTATACGACGTCACTCCTCCGTCATGTGTACGTTATTTACCCAGTACTTTTGTTTGTTTGTTGTCTTAATAACGTGGCTGTTCTTTATTTCTACTGTGACAAGTAGCTAACAAGCTAAGAATGCTAACATGAACCTGTGTCCACAGCAGCTAAGTTGTAGTTTCGTCCAACTTTTCTGACTCCCTTCGAATGAAACTTAATGTGGGACATAGTTATTTGCCACATTAAATTATTAATAAACAGATATAAGAAATATTGCGTTTATTGCTACGTGTTAGCTTATTTATTTGTTATTATCATCAATTATTCATAGAACGTACGAAACAAAGTTGTTAGCATTTTGTAATACAACAAATAACTTTCCTGCTGTCCTGACCCAGTTATAGCTACCATAAGGTGCAGCTTTTTAACCTTCTCCTTTCAGCTTGTCCCTTTTTGAGGTGTTAACACAGCGACAACATTTTCCATCTCCCCCTGTCCTCTGTATCTTCTATTCCAACTCCTACTACCTCCCTCATCCATCTCCTCTTTGTCTCCTACCTGGTAGCTCCATCTCCAGAATCATTCTTCTACCAATGTACACACTGTCCCTCCGAACTGAATCTGGCTTGTCTAGCTTTTTATCCAAACCATCTGTGTTGTCCCTCGAATCATCTCATTCTTGACCCTGTCCATCCTTGTCTCTCCTAAATAGAATCTCAGCATCTTTAACTCCACCACCTCCAGCTCTGTCTCCTTTTTTATAGTGTCTTCAACCCATACATCAATCTTGGTCTCACAACTGTACATTTGTACATTTTATCCAGTACGTCATTTTTTTTTATCTGCAATGCCCAATGGGGCTTTAACAAAGGGATTGTAATCTTTAAATAAAACAACTAAAATTTAGTGTTTAATATTGTGTGAATGCAAAGATTTCTGGTTGCCTTTTCATAATTTTGAAGGCAATAAAATAAGTAACACCTCAGTGTTTACTTTCTTTTATTAAGCAGCTATAATTGACTTGATGTAATTTCTTTTTTATTTCCAGCTGAGCTGATGGAGAACATGGATAAGAAGGACATCTGGGACCGTTTCTACACGGAGAACAGCAGCCGCACGCCCTCCTTTAAAAACTTTGAGTGGTTCTTCGGCTTTGACTCTGTGAGAGACCACATTATGCCTCTTTTGGAGACACAGTCCCACCAAGATTTACCCATTAATGTACTTGATGTGGGCTGTGGAACCTCAGCACTCGGCCCTTGCGTTTACAGACACTCTCCTCATCCAGTCCATGTCACTTGTGCTGACATTTCCCCTGTTGCTGTGCACCTGTTGCAAAAACATGTTCACCCTCAACCACACAACATCTCTTCGAAGCTTGAATTTTTGGAGCTGGACTGCACACGTCTTCAGGATTACTATCAATCTCAAAGCCTTGATCTGATCATTGACAAAGGAACCATAGATGCTCTATTGAGGTCCAGGGAAGGGAAGGGGAAGGCTGGTCTAATGCTCAGGCAGTGCCTGAAAGTGCTGAGAGGCTCTGGGTGTTTGTTGCAGTTTTCTGATGAAGATCCTGATGCTAGAATGCTGTGGCTGGAGACAGAGGCGGGAGGAATGGCAGCAAATGTGGGGTTACAGGAGGTTGGACAGTTAAGAGGTGTAAATTACTTTTGCTACCAAGTCAATCCTAGCTGTTTATCAAAACAGTAAAATTTAGTCTGTTTATGTCAAAGAATAAATGAAAAAAAAAATCTCAATATTATATGTGATATCATTGAATGGTTTCTCCGGAAATTTGTATTTTCTTAAAAAAAAAAAGTTTGTTGACGCTGTGTTCATTATTGCCCATGTTTTGCTGCCATCTAGTGGGTCACAGGTGGACCAGCAGTAAAACGTGTCCGTACGTCTTCATAACAAATAATCGAGATTTGATTCAAAAGCTAGATCAAATGGTCAAGTATTATGTATAAGAATTTGCAATTATTTTTCAACCTCCTGGAACAAAAAACTTAATTAACTCTCAGAACTGTCAAGGTTTGATAATAACATTGAAGATGTAACTTATAGCGTATATTGTCACTTGTATTTTTGCAAATATGCCAGATTTTGTAGATTTACACATCATTTTTAATCCAGGTTCTTTGCAAGTTTTTGTCACCCAGATTCAGACAAACAAAGTGCAGGACACAGCCCAGTGGACTTCTTAATCTGGCCAGCCAAACTTGTCCAAATTATACAATTAGTTTAGATTACCCTTATTCTTCTGCCTTGTCCCCCCAATGCCATTATTTACCTAATAGATAGAAAAAGCTAAAAGCATTTTAACAATTTTGTTTGATTTTTTTTTGTCAAATTTTTGGACCCAACGTAGCCTGCATATCACCCCTGCTCTGACCAGTGACTTTTTTTCCAGGGGACCTGGAGCCAATAACAGCAGCATATGTAAGAAAATACATTGTAAACCAGAATTTATTTTTCTGCAGTTCAGGTGTTTTATGACATGTTTTGGGTATTTGTTTAAAATGCCAAATTTACCATTACCTTTAAAGTTTTATTTTGTGTTATGACATGTCAGTCGCAGAGCACTTTTGGAAAAGCACTACTGTGCTTTTAAAATAAGTTAAAAAAGGCCACTGGCTCTTGATCATCATCTTTTTCCAGAGTGTTGCAAAACGATGGTGGGATAAGCTCATCAGGGTCCACCAGTCCCAGGACATTGTTAAAGAAGCTGAAGACAAAACAGAAAATCATAGATATAGTTGTATGGTGAAAAGACCCTACAGGATTGATTTAGTATTACATCTAACAAAATAAGACTATCTAAGACCTGGGGCTTGTTGCCAGGATCAGGCCATTTATATCCTGTCTTGATCACAGCATTCCATATGGAAGCCAAAATAAACCTTGTGGTTTATCTACCCATAATGTTATCCTACCTGTAGCCAATAGTTCAGAGCCATGTCTCAAGTTTTTCCTACCCATAATATTTTCCTACCTTCTGTTTTAAAGGTGGTTGGATATTTTTATAGATAAACATCCACAATATCTATCTAACACCTTTTAAACAGGAGGTAGTTTGGATAATTTATTGATTTAATTTTGAATTTGTTTGTTCCCATATTAGTGTGCATTTCGTTGGGAAAAAAGGGAAAGATTTTATAATGTATCTTTGTTTTTACCTTTGTGAAATTTTATTCCAATATAAAAAGTTATTAAAAGGAGAGGGTTGGTAGATGTTATGGGTGTTTGAAGTAGAGTAAAGTTAGTATAAGTGGACTACTTCCACTAATTGTAGTCACTTGACATCTGCAATCTGAGGCCCCCACGAGTGCTGAGCTCCGGGGCTACAGCCCTCTTAGCCTAGTCTGTTAATCTGGCCTTGCACCTAACAAAAAGTCCCTGGATTGCATGTGCAGATGGAAATAATTGCCTCATTGTGAATGCACTTTATCATCTATAAAAAATGCAACATGGCAAGCAATTTTAACAATGATTCCGAAAGTGAGCGGTGGATCCCCTTTGTGGCCGCAGAGCTATTGCATAGGGAAGTTCCAGCAAAGTGAATTTCAATTGTTCTGTTTTTTTTTTTTTTTTTTTGTCAAACACAGTGGAAATGAAAAGAGTTAAGTAGGAATTATTGTTTTAATTAAAGTTTAATCCAGTTTGAGGGAGTTCTCTTCCACCAAAGGGGATCACTACTGCAAAAATTTGGGAACAACCTCAGTCTTTGAGCCTAATTTAGCATAAAATAATGTTGCAAGTAAGTTGCAACATTTAGAGCCCTAGAGAGAAGGCACTATTCAATGTCGAGATTAACAGACATACCTGACACATTTGTCAGGTCACCCCTGTAGAGTCAACGTGACATATACCTCACATATATAAGTTTTTATTTGTGTTTTAATAGTGTTGAAGAATGTTTTAAATGCCAATTTTTTGTTTTCAGGATCACATCCTCTGACTTCATGACTCGTATGTTTCCATCCTTAGTCATACTGATTTAGTCTTCTTAGTTTTCTTTTAATTGCTTGTCTATTGCAGTAACAATGAACCCACCTGATCAATACCCATCCACTCCTGTCGCTGTGATAGACAACGGACACAGGAATGCATCCAAACTCCGTGAAGGTGCTCATGTACTTGACTATTGACACAAGAAACAGATCACTAGGAAACTGACGCACACATGCACAACCAGACGAGCAGGTTCATAAACATAAAATCGAAAGGTTGAATCACAAGAAGTCCAACGCTACTTTGACCTACGTGAATGACTTGGCCATTTGTTTTGTTGCATGCTTTTTCCTTTTCATTTACCTTCTCCTTCCTTAGTCTGCCGCTCACCCAACCATGTGTTTACCAGGACTCCCTGACCCAGACCAGAGGAGCTGCCCAGCACCACCTGATCCAGCAGGGTAGCATTCTGTGGAATGGCAAATGGCTGGAAGTCCACATGGAGAGGCCTCTTCTTGCAGGTACGTTTCATGTAGTCAACCTCAAACAAAGCAGCCTACAGGAACGCATTGCATTAAATGAGGAATAGAGATTGAGGTGACATTTTTTTTAGAATATGGTTACTGTGTTGTTACAACCTCTTTGTAGAGAAAGAGTAAATCTATGTGGAACGTCTTGTTGTTGTACGTCCCAAACTCTCTGAGACGCAGTCGTTGTCCCAGGGCATCGTAGCTATACTTGGCATAAACCATCAGCTTCGTATCTGCGGTGGTCTTGGACATTCAAACATTTTATTTTTTAATATTATATTGTCAGTTAAATGACAATGCTCTTTGCCACAGATCCACAGTAACTTTGTGAATATATAGGACTTACCACAGACATTCGTCCAGTCAACAGTGGTGGGGAGGCTAGCCAAAGAAATAGTTATAATTGCATTTTAACATTATTATGAATTACAGTGGTTAATAATATTCTCATATGCAAAAACAATTCTTACTGCATGGCTGAGGCCTCTGGCTGAGGCAGATCAACGGCAGACACACACACAGGATGATGAGTCTCATTGTCTCTGTTGACAAATGAATTGAATGCAGCAGAGTTTTCACTTCCTTTTATACAGTAAGGCAGCTCTTACCGTCAGGTTTTCATGTGACTTCCACGTCCTGCACTATTAAATTTCACTGTCAGAAGTCTTATATGTGAGACACAGTCATGAAAAGAAAAAAAAAACCAGGACACCCATTTAAATTGTCAGCTTTATGTTGAGAAATGTTCACACATCGCTGATATTATTTTTTGATTGATACACCCCCCCAAAAAAAAATCTTTATATATAGAACCAAAGTTATGAACAAAATTTTTATAAAAAGTAAGAACACACTACCACCTGGCTGAAATAACTTCAGTGAGACGTTTCTTGTAGCTGTCTACCAGTGTCTGAGGAAAGTCTGCTCCACTCCTCAATGCAGAATGCGGTCAGCGCAGAGATATTTGAGGGGTTTCTTGCGTCTACAAACCTTTGACACGGCCATTTCAGAGCTTTCCACAATTTGGAGTCCAAAAAGCAGAAAGGGTCCAGTTCTGCTTTTTTACAGATGGTTTCACATGCTCCTCAAACACCCCCAGATAGGTTTCATGGTGGATTCTATGATGATGATTTTTTTTTTGGTTCTGAAATAGAAATGTTTATCGAAATCAAATTGAATCAAAACGGTATTTTTTGTTCTAAATGATTAAGGAGCGTCTCTGTCATGGTGGAACCCAAAACCAAAAGAGTTATTAGAGATATTTTTTCTGCTCCAAACCGCAAAAACATCTGGTTCTAAGCCCTGGACACCATAAGGGGACTTATGACTTTGATTGGAGGCTACACAGGATTATTAAAAAACTAAATAAAATAGACATGAATTGGTTGCCACTATTTCTAAACACACATTTATGTTCAGGACCAAAATCTGTTTGTTCATGTTCTTCCAGTTTTTGTTTTTGCTCCTTGAACTGGTTCAAAGCCCTGGTTCTGATGTCTCAAAAATTAAATATTAGACCAGGGGTGAACAAACTTTTTCACCTGCGGGCCACAATTTCTCCTAAAATTGAACATGGGGGCCGAGTCAAGAGCTGAAAGATGGAGCGTTAGTGTGAACTAAGATAAATGACATGTAAAAGTTATGTATAAAACTAAATTTTTTGGGCCTTTATGATATCCTCTGCTGGGGAAACACAGGCATTGCAGGAAATAGACAGGAGTATCCCTGTATTAGACACTCATGTGTCCAAAGAACAATATTCCAGAAGTCCTGTCTTTGTCTGTATTCTCTCTGGCAAAAATTCAGTCTGGCCTTAAAGTTTTTCTTAGAGAACATAGGTTTCCTTGTTGTCCAACTGTCCAAGTCTTGTGTAGTCCCGTTATAGTCTCTGACAGTAGAGTCCTGCACTTTCACATCAACAGTAGTTAATGTTCAGGATGTTTGGGGAAATCTGCTCTCATGGGGTGAACCTGGGCAGGGTAGCAGATGTTTTAAAGCAATTTTTTGAGTGGGCCTCAGACGGCTCTTTGGATCTCACCATTGTATTCACTGTCATTCCAACTGTCAGGGTCTCACCAAGCCACATGTCTGCCTAAACGTTTAAATAGGGGAAGACTCTTTAAAAAGCTGGGTAGCGATGGTCTGATCCTCCACACCTCCTGTGATTCACCTGTGCGTGATTGCCATATTACCTTCAGTTCTGTTAAAATCAATATTAAATAAGTTCTAATATATTTCCGGACTATAAGCCGCAAATTTTGTCACACAATTTCAAACCTGCGGCTTAAGCAGAGATCCGGCCAATGTATGCATGAGCTAACTGCACGAGCAGAAAAGGTTAGAGTGAGACAGGTGGTGCTGAGGAAGACGCAAGTCACAACCGCCAATAAACACCATAGAAGAAGAAAAAGTATAATGTACGGTAACGCACTTTGTACATGAATAAAATGAGCATAAACTGACCCTCATCATGGAAAATGCAAAAAGAATGCGGCACATGTGGCTTATAGTCAGGTGTGGCTTGTGTATTTACAAAATGTTTTTCCTCTAAAAAATGTATTGGGTGCGCCTTATAGTCCGGAAATTATATTTTATATATATATATAAATTACGGTATATGTACTGTATATTTATATATATATATATTAATCTACGGCACATGAAACATTAAACAAACAGTATATATATATGTATATATATATATATATCATATCATATAATGTTCCTAAAATTCAGAAACAGTGTCATTCTTGAATGGTGGAACAGTGCGGTCACTGCTGCGGTCACACATCTGTAAAACAACGAGCTTTGTGTTTCATCAATGCACTTGAGTACATTATTACTTTGTCCCTTTAGTTCTGACTGTGCAGAAGTGTGTGAACAAACGACTTCAGTGTTTGATTTTAACAAAGGCATTTATTCCAAATTTGCAAAATTACAAGTATGCTATGTTTGATCAGATGCTCGTCTCAAATGCTTTTAGGATCGAAGATTTTTTTTTTGCAAGTTCAGTATTTATTTTTTGAGAAACAAACCCCAGAAGTCCACAGGCTCATTTGTAACGTCTTCTGTCATTGCGTCCGGGCAGAAGTCAGGAGGGTTAAGTTTACTGGGGTCTGTTATTCCGATGATGTTGTTGAAGAAACTAGAGAAGACACAATGATAAACATTTATTTATGATTTCTAATAATTAATACACTCATTCCAATATTTGTTTTGTATATATTTGTTGACGGGTTGATGTTATGACTACCTTGACATGACCCATCCAAACTTGTCCGTGTGTTGCACAGTGCTCACAGGAATACATCCAAATTCAGTAACTGTCATCATGTACCTTCCTGGAACAACAAAAACCAAAGGTTTCATTTAATCAACTTGGACAAAGTAGAACTGATTGTTTGCTGTCTCTCACCTCCTATGTCCCCTGTCCAGGTGTTGACCAGGAGTCCTTGTCCAGGTCCAGAGGAGCTGCCGATCACCACTTGTCCTAGCAGCGTTGCATCCTTGGGGATTGCCATAGGCTGGAATTGAACCTTCAGAGGCCATTTTTTGCAGGTGCTATTGCACTCAAAAATCTCATACATTACACCCTGAAACAGGAAGATTGTTGAATGAGGATGGACATAATTTCAGAGTCTGTTCTTACAGTTTTTCAAAAATGTGATTATTCGAATAACAAGTTTATAAAAAAGACAAAATAAACCTCAAGCAGAACATTGTGCATTCTACTGGAAGTTAGGATTTCAGCCGCGACCAATTTTTTTTTTTCCAAATTTCATTTTAGCAGTTTCTACATCCTCAGATTGCTGGTATCTGTGGTTCAGGTATTGAGTACATTGCAAACACACCTCTCTGAAAAGCAAAAGAATATCATGGCTGAAAGTCTGATTGTCATAGGTTCCCAACTCTCTTATTCTTATCTTCTGGCCCAGTGCGTCATAAATGAACTTTGCATATTGCCACAGCTCTTCATTCTGCGTGGACTGAAAAAAACAAAGAAACAAACAAAACATAGGAAAATATGAAAGTTTACACATTGTTTGTGTGTTAAGGTATTGACGGGCAGGAACAAACACTCACCACGGTCATGGCTCCAGTCAGGAGAGCAGGACTTGCTGTATGAGAATGTAGACAAGTATTGTTTTAGAAAATATATTTGTTTATTTACTTCCTTATTTTAACAGAAGTACACTTTTACAAATGAAAACAATCCAAGGTGTGTAAGCAACCTATGCAAAGCAAAAATACCCACAGCTAAATACTTAGTAGTAGCAACACAATGAGTATTAGTAATAAAAAGTATTACTCACTGCATGGTTGAGGCTTGTCCGCCCTGCAGACGGCAAGTAAACAGACAAATACTGCCAACTGTTTCATCTTTAAAGAATCAACTCTGTGCTTCATCTGCAGTAGCAAACGCTGTGGTGTTTGCTGCAGAGTCACTTCCTTTTAAATGGTGTCAGGCTCCAGGGAAATAATCCAGTTTCCAGGTTTTGTGCATGACTCTGGGGTAACTGCTTCTGTTGATAAAAGGCAGTAAAACTTGTCCTTCACATAGTACAATGGTATGAGCGGTATGTTGCATTTCTCAGGGAAAGGTACATAAAAGACATCCAGTCATTCATACTTTATATTAATTCAGTTGCAGTCACAATAAAGTGACTGTAAACAGTTGCTTTGTATGACAGAGCCCACTGGGACATGGGTGAAGAATCCCTTGGGTAACAAGTAAAGGTGGCTGTAAATCCTGGACTGGATTACATTTTTTAATGGAGATGAGCTGGAATGACATGCTTGAATGACATCACGGTCATATGATGTGGAGGTGTGTTTCAACTGCACCCTGTTCTGTAACAGGTATGTCACGGGACAGAAATATTGTCCATTGTAATGGAGGCCATGTGACCATTCCACCTGACAATATTTGTCACCTGAATAATGGGAAGTTTATCTAGTATTTGTTGTGATCTGATGCTACTTTGAAAACCTGGTGTGTATGTTTGAACATAGTCAATTAAGATTGTAAAACTTCAATGTTTGATAAAAATGCCAACATATTTTATTCATACTGACAAAATCTAAATTTATTTTATGTTTTCTGATAGATAGAAATAGAAAGGAACATCTGGAGAAAGGTGTGATCTGTGATAGAAGAGAGTCAGCTAAGGTGAAGGGAAAGGTTTACAGGACACTGGTGAGACCAGACATGATGGATGGATTAGAGACACTAGGAATAGATAGAAGACAGGAGGTGGAGGTGGAGGATTTGAAGATGCTGAGATTTTTTTTTAGAAGGGATAAGGGTGGCAGGATTGGGAATGAGGTAATTAGAGGGACAGCACAGACAGGAAGGTTTGGTGAAAAAAAAAAGATTGAGATGGTTTGGACATGTTCAGAGGAGGGACAGTGGATACATTGTTAAATGAATGATCCTAGAGATGGAGTTACCAGGTTGGAGACAAAGAGGAGATTGATGGATGCAGTGAGGGAGAACATGGAGATAGTTGGAGCAGAGTTGAGGATACAGAGGACAGGGGGAGATGGAAATTTTTCACTTGCTGTGGCAACCCCCTGAAATCAAGCTGTAGAAGATAGATAACAAAAACATTAAAAAAAAATAGAGTAGTAGAGTATCAGTTGCATTTGTTCCCCTTTATTGCTCTATCCATAGTTTCATGCTCCTTTTAATTGAATTGAATTTTTTATAGGCCAACAACAAATAACAAAGTGTATGTAAAAACAGTAACAAATTTTACGCATCAGGCAGCAGATTACTGTGGCTATAAGGTGTAGACCAGACATGGGCAAACTTTTTGACTCGCGGGCCAAAATTGGACACAGGTGCCAAGTCTAGAGCAGAAAGATAGATTGTTTGTTTGAACTAAGCTAAATGTCAAATAAAAATCGTGTATAAACCTAAAGTACTATATTTCTAATAACCTTTACGATGTCATCTACTGGGGACACACATTATTGCAGGGAAAAGATAGAAGTATAATGATAATTTATTTAATTTGGACAAGGTTGGCGGGCCACACTGAAAACCTCAGCGGGCCGCATCTGGCCCCCGGGCCTTAGTTTGTCCATGCCTGGTTTAGACCAACATCTGAAGTCAACAAATATATGTATTTATATATATATAAATATATATTTGGTGCTGACAGTTTGTAACATAACTTTTCCTTACAATTTAATATCTAAAAAACAAACTCATCGTTTTTTTTCATTAATTAACTTTTATTTTAAAACAGCAAACTCTTTGTTTTATTGTACTTTATTGTACTTTGTCCAACAAATAATTCCAGTGTTTGCTTGTAACAAAGACATGTATTCCAAGTCTGCAAAATGACACAGTGTTTGATCAGATGCTTGTGTTCAATGCTTTAAGATCAGACTTTTAGAAACACTTGTTTTTTGAAAAACAAACTCCAGAATTCTCCAGGCTCTCCTGTCATTGCTTGTGGGCAGAAGTCTGGAGGGTCAAGTTCACTTGGGTCTGGTATCCCGGTGGTGTTGCTGAAGACGCTATAAAATAAATGACAATACA
>JAFBJS010057586.1:7800-49460 GCA_016785265.1 Paraplagusia blochii
GTCAGTTCTTTTGTTGATATGGGTATGGATCAAGTGGAAGTAATAGACAGATGGGGACAAAAGGAAACATTATTTCTCTGCGGCCCGGCAACAATTCACCCACGGACCAGTACCGGTCCCCGGCCCAGAGGTTGGGGACCACTCGTGTAGATGACCAGACGACAAGACTGGCACCTCTACAGGTACAGATAAAGCGTGACCTCCTGTGATAACATCTGAGGACTGTCTCTAATTTTTTGGACGTCAGAAATGAACACCACGGAAGAAATGTCTCTTTTTCAAATGCTCTGCCAGATGGTGTTGGTTTGACCTGAGTTTCTACCGCAGTGAGTCAACATTCTGAGAGGAACGCTCAATCTAAAAAAATATATTTTAGTTTTATTTTTATTATTCTAGCAATGTGGATCATGGGTCAAGTGTATGAAATTTTGACTTGCAGGTCAAAAGGGTTAAATCAGTGCTTCTCAATTATTTTCTGTTACCCCCCTCCCCCCTGCCCCCCCCCAGCAAGAAGAAAACTATTAGCGCCCCCACCCCACCACCCACTCTTCACAGCAACTATAAATAATAGCATTTGTCTATAAAATAGTTCTAGGATCGTATCCTTGTTAATATAAAGAAAACAAAGAGAAACAGATATAGTTCAACTCGCTGTGCAAAATGCAATTAGAGTGCCACTGCCAACTACTGGAGTGGATGTGCAATTACACTTTATTTGATGGGAAAAAAAAAGCATGTTTCCCAGGGTCACACATGTCCCCCCAGGGGGACCCGCCCCTATATTTGAGATTTAAATAGATGGTGCATTTGTCTAACAATAATATAAATTTGTAACATAATATGAACAAATTTGGTGAAATGGGCAAAATGGTGTGAGATTCTCAGTAAAAAACATTTTTCAGTCTCATTTTTGAAAAAATAGTGGGTTTCAAGATGCCTGTGAGCTTCCCATGAGCAAGGTAACGTCCATCACTGCTCCCCCAGTAAAAAAAGCAGAGATCGTGTTCTGCAGTGAGCTTTTCCACAATGACAAATAATCCATTTTCACTTTACTTTTCACTTTCAACTACACTTCCAAAAGCATGCAAAGAAAATGACAAACTCTACGTTTCCTGTGTGAAAACTGTGTGTTCTCTCTGTGAACTCCAACATAAAAACATGTAATTACTACAATTTGATTCTCTCTGAATGGCAACAACCAAAAGCATTGCTGTGAAAACGGATGTCATTTATCTCCATTCACTTCACTCAATGAGATTGTGTTCATTGTGTTGATGTTTTCACTGTTGGGATGAATCATCGCCCAGTTTCCGGGTCAGTTGTGGAACCACAGACCTGAAATGTTACTGATATTCTCAGGCCCAGAAAAGCAGTGAAACTCAATATTTATTAAAAATATATATTTTAATTATGCATGTTTGTCTCGACCTCCAGATATTAAATGTTGATTTTTTTTTCACATAAAAACATTGAACCTGAATTATTTTATTTTAGTATTTGTTGCTTATTCTGTATATTTATCTTTTGTCTTTCAAGTTTTCCTTTTTAATTTAAATATTTTTTACAGACCTACTTCAAGAAAACTGACTGTATGTGTAAGTACAAAGAGCATACATGGCTAATACTACAATTCTGCCAACATATAAGAGCTACATATGAGGGGGCTCAGTGTGGTAAACATTTGATATGATGTCGTGGACCAAATTTGGTCCCCGGGCCTGAGTTTGACACCTGTTCTCTTTGTCCAGCTGAGGCAGGTTATTATGATTCACCATCAAATTCCAAATTTGTATTTAAAGTAGAATTATCTCGTATTTACCGTCCAATCCCACTGACGCTGGTGAATTGATGAAGTTCCTTCCTAATTCAGTGAAGCACTTTTGGTCTCCACCTCACCCTGGCCTTGTCCTCTGTGTACCTGCTCTCTGTTCACTCAGTTAAGGCTGTTGTGAACCGACCACTGATGTGGGATCAGCCCATCTTCAATAAATGAGATGGAGTCTCCCCACACAGAAGTTGGAGAAGCCGTAGGAGGGGAGTCTGTGAGAGTGAGATATATCCCAGCTCCTTAGTGAACAAAGAAACCCCTGTCAGCTGGTCGGAGCTTCCTCCCACTGTCTTTGTAGGCAGCTGATAGGTTTATATCAGCAAATCTGACACATTCAGTCAGAAACTATAAGGAGGAGAAGGTTTAGGGGGTCAACTGGCTAAATGGAGCCCAGATAAGAGAAGCAAAGCACAAGGATAATTCACCATCATAGCAGGGTTTCACAGGGCCATTCATGGAGCACTGACTCAGTGGATCCTACTACAGCTCTCTGCAGAATAAAGCAGCAGCAGCAGCAGAAGAAGAAGGAGAAGAAGGAGAAGAAAAAGAAGGAGAAGGAGAAGAAGAAGAAGAGGAAGAAGGAGAAGGAGAAGAAGAAGAGGAAGAGGATGAAGAAGAGGAAGAGGATGAAGAAGAGGATGAAGAAGAGGAAGAAGAAGAAGAAGTTTTTTTTTTAACTGGCAAATATTCACTCAATCAATTGTTAATTGCTACAATTTTTACAAATTCCCAACATGGAAATTCTGCCCATTATGCATGAACCCCATGGATTTTCCAGGTATTGAAACGTGTACCAATACCAAAACAACTGAAAATGCCTTGAACAATGGGGTAATAGGAAAGGATGTCCCAGTTGGACAGTGAGACATCTTTCCATTTCTGTCTTTATAACATCATGAAGCTCCATCTTGGCAGCTGTCTGGTTTCTTCACACTAACACAACCTCTCACCAATGCACTTTCCTTTTCCTTTTCCATTCGATCAACCTTACGTCAAAGAAAATATCTGATTTAAACCAACAAATAAAGAAATAAAACTGAGGTTTTCAACAGAGAGGGTAAATTACACAGCTCTACTGTCAAAACAATCGGTCTGGACGAAAACGGTCTTTTCAAAACCTAAAATAAATCTGGTCATATGAAGTAGAGCTCCCTCTAGGGCCCATGTTTGGTTCATTTAAAGCGTTCATGTAAAGAAACATACGTTTTAATCCGTCGTGTGAAGGCGGCAGAGAAACGGCAGGGACTTATGGCTGGGAGTGTTTGGCAGGAGCTGAAGGAATATTTACAAGAAGGCGAAGCTCTGCCAGCAGTGACAAACTTAGCAGGGAATCCCCAAAGGTAGCAGAGAAGAATAGCTGGTGATTGGAGATCACCACTAATGTCCACACAAGTCAAAGCTGTCCCAGCGTCAACACAGTGGAAGGACATGAGAACTATAGGATTTATCATAAAATGTTGAGAACAAATCTATTAAATACTATTATAAATTCTAAAATATGATTCTAGGTGGGGTTAGGAGCCGCAAAATATCATTCCATGTGCCGCAAATGGCTCACGGGCCGCCAGTTTGACACCCCTGGTATAGAAGGAGTGACAAGTTGGCAAACATAAGGTCGTCACATTTGTCTGACGAGTGTTATGATGTAGAAACAAAAGTAAAAATTGTAATTTGTTAGTGTTTCTACATCAAGACTGAAGAACAAGCAGTAATTTGGCGGTTGGGGATTCGAACCTGGGGCCTTGTGGACACGAGTCTGTTTCCTTAACCACTAAGCCATCAACTGCCCCCAAAAGATATTGTGGAAGCAGAAGAAAATAATTTTTCTTAAGGCATTGGAAGAGTGGAGGCCAAAACAACGTCCAGGGCAGCAGACAGGCTTCCACGCCCACAAATGGACGACTTAATGGCCTCAGTCCATATATAAACAACAGTGTATACATTTAACAGATGTACGTTTGACACTAACACGAGGGGTTCAATACCCATGAGCCTCTGAGATTACGGTGTCATTTGACAACAGATGACAACAGTGTTTACTCTTGAAATCCAACCAAAACACTGACGCTTGTTGCTTCAGCAGCCGCCGGGACGGAAAACCGTGGAGGCAAATGTCACTGATGTGCAGCGAGGAATGATCAATACATGCAAGGTGAGTTTAATCGCAACAGGATTTCTTTTGGTTGTTGTATTTTTTATTTTTTTTAGTCAAACTGCTGCAATGATGTGTGTCTTCTCAGTCAGGATTCACAAAATGTCCATTTAACAGTGGTGGGCCGTGCATTTTAACCGTAGGCCTTCAGTGATGTCATAGTTTTGTGACGTCATATTAATAAAACCTGAATCTAGGCTTTCATCAAGCAACACTTTATTTCCAGTGCATTTGAAATCAATCTTTATATTTATATTTTGTTCCGTCTCCACTATATTCGATGTCGGCGTAGCAACATTTTCTTTTAAAAATCTGAATTATTTTTACTTTTCACTAGAACTTGAAAACACTAGCTAGCTGAAATATGAGTGGATAAAAAGCTTCTATCAGACTCCTTATTTGTAACACTCTTTTATATATGAATCAAATATTATCACAATTTTATTTAAAATTATTTATAAAAAATGTGTTTTTCTGTGTATGTTTAGGCCAGCAGAGAAGGCTTTGAAGGCCCTCGTGGCCCACCATATACTAACTCCTGACCACATATACATATATATCTTTGTATTCATATTTTGTTCCGTCCTGACTATGTTCTGAAGTTCTATGCTGATGAAGCAACATTAAAAAAAATCCTAATTATTTTCACTTTTGACTCTGAAGGCCCTGGCAGATTCCCTTGAACCTGAAACACTAGCTAACTGAAATATGATTGGATAAAAAGTTTTTATCAAACTTTCAAATAAAAAACAGTTTTATCAATAAATAACATAATTAGAAAATTTTATTTAAAATTATGTTTAAATAAATGTGTATTTCCTAGTTTGTTTAGGCTAGCAGAGAAGGCTTTGAAGGCCCTCAGGGCCCACCACTGCCATTTAATATACTAACTCCTGACTATATATACATATATGTTTAAACCTAAAAACGTACAACACACGACAAACATCACTTCTGGAGGAGAAGTGTGTTGAGCTCTGTTTGATGCCACGTTGCTAATTTCACTTCATTCCATTTGTCAGTTAAATCAGGTGTAAATAACATCCAAACATCTGTCCATGTCCCTCCCCCCTGTTTTATGAAAGGTAATCATTTCTCCATCTCACTCAGGCTGATCATTCACACACACATGTCATCTGAGCTGATGTGTTTGGCTGTTCTCATTATTTTCATGTCATTTACAGCCACCATTTCCTGGGCCCTGGGGATGAAATGCACATGTAATGCACTATAACATGTGATGATGATGATGATGATGATGATGATGAAGGCAGTAGCAGCTTTGCTTTGACTACATTGGTGACCTTCTCATTCCATCAGGCTGATACACATTTGTCAACAGCTGTAAAGTGGTAGATTTTCTATCCTTACCATAAATATACTATATAAAGTACATGATACGAGGTGACCACAGTGAGTCAACAATGTCCATCTCTCCGTGTCCTCTGTATCTTCTACCTCAATGTCCTCCGTCACTGCATCCATCAATCTGCTCCTTGTCTCCCACCTGGTAGCTTCATCTCTAAAATCATTCTTCAACCAATGTCCAAACCATCTCACTCTGTCTTCTCTAGCTTTTTCTCCAAACCTTCCTGTCTGTATTGTCCCTCTAATCACCTCATTCCTGATCCTGTCCATCCTTGTCTCTCCTAAAGAGAATCACAGTATCTTTAACTCCTCCACCTCCAGCTCTGTCTCCTGTCTTCTACATATTCCTAGATTCTCTAATCAATCCACCATGGACAAAAAAAGGACAAGACGAAAGGAAAAGAAGAATTTTATCCTTTTCCATGTCCCCCTGTCCTCTGTATCTTCTACTCTGACTCCAACTACCTCCATGTCCTCCCTCTCTGCATCCATTAATCTCCTCTTTGTCTCCTACCTGGTAACTCCATCTCTAGAATCATTCTTCTACCAATGTCTCCACTGTCCCTCCTCTGAACATGTCCAAACCATCTCAATCTGTCTTCTCTACTTTGTCTCCAAACCTTCCTGTCTGTGTTGTCCCTCTAATCACTTCATTCCTGATCCTGTCCATCCTTGTCTCTCCTAAAGAGAATCTCAGCATCTTTAACTCCTCCACCTTCAGCTCTGTCTCCTGTCTTCTGTCTCTTCCTAGTGTCTCTAATCCATCCATCCATCATGGCTGGTCTGTGAACCTTTCCCTTCACCTTAGCTGACTCTCTTTCATCTTCTGGCATCAAATTTCACCTTTTTTGTAAATTTACCAAACGTATAACAATAAAACCAAAGTCTGTTCCTTTATAATAAATCATAACAATAATATAATTATTCATTCAATCTTCTTCTTCTTCTTGTCTGTTGCTGGGTCACATGGGGAGCTGGCGCCACCCAAATCACATTGTCCCCTATTGTGAGCCTTCCTGTGCCACCAGCTGGTGGATTCGAACTTGAAACACTGTGAACCCAAGTCTGCTTCCTTAACCGCTGAGCCACCACTGCCCACTAATACAGTGTAGGGCCTGAGAGTGGTGGCCATCAACACTCGCCTACATCTTGGTTTGAAGTCCCATCATAACATAATGTAGCGGATACAGAGCATGGACGGGTCTTTAATGGACCATCTCTAGAACCGAGATGTGGTCGGAACTCTTCACATGGACCCAGCAGGGAAAACCAAATGTACTGTGCACTGAGTGCTGTGCATTATGCACACACTGGGTTGGGACGTCATCATTAAGACAAGAGACGTGGAGCTGGACCAGACATGAAGAGACCATTTCCTGTCTTAAAACCAGGGTAAAAATCTTCACTTCACAAAATTCCATTTGGACCCTCAGCACGCACAGGTCCACCAGTCAGTTCTTCATCTACTTATTCAAGCGGAGAGGAAATCTACTCAAGGAAAAGGCCGAGACTGTTCTTGTCAATCTATATAGGTTAAGTATTCAAAGCTCACATATCAATGAGCTGTTGTCCAAATGTCAAGGTTTCCTTTTTGAGACGGAAGACAAGGAGAACTGTCAACCAGTAAGTGTTTAAAGACGATGATGAAGAAAGACGGATCGGAGCAGGACAAACACTTGTTGATAAAAACATTAAAAAAAAACATGGTGAGAAATAAAGGGTGAAAATCCAACCTCATTTTTAAGTTGCCAGGCAACGGCTGTCCGTCGTAAACCGATACAATGTCAAAGTCTTCCTCCAGCGCCAGCGTGACAAAGGTTAGCTGGATGCGGTTCCTCTCCCCCGTTATTATCAGCCATGTGCAGTTGGCGTAGTTGGGATAGCCGTGGGGAAAACCAGGGGACTCGATGGTGCCATTCAGACCTTGGACCACGCCGCCGCACGATTCCGCTGGAAGAGACGCACGAATCAGAATGAGTCACATTTGCATTTAATTACAAGAAGTCGACAGATTCACCATCACACAACAAATGTTGGATCCAGGAAATAAACACGATGCAAAGATTCCAATACTATAATGAGTTGGATTTTAATGTTAATATTATCTTTTTTTAACTTTTGTTAAAAGTTCAAACCATTTTATTATTATTATTAACTCTTTGTGGGTTAAACATGACAAGACTTGGCTCTAGAGTCTTCAACTGATTAAGATTTTCTAGTCCTTGGGTTTAGTTTAAATAACTCAACAGCAAAATTCTTATTTTTTTAAGTACAGTATAACTTTTTGTAAAGAATGTTTTTTTATTTACCCAGGATTTCTTTAAAAAACTCAGAATTTAATTTTTCTGACCTTAAATCTTTAAACGTTAAAGCTATTTTTCTTCTTTTTAACTCAAAATCAAAACAAATATTTGAGGACAACTGTCCTTAGGTCGTCAGACAAGACGTCAACACTGAGGTTATGATGAGATAAGTCAGTGCTTCTCAAAGTGTGGGGCGGGGCCCCCTGGAGGACATTACTTTTTTTTCTGCCATACTACAATAAAGTGTAATTGCACATCCTTGTTAGTTGATCTATATCTCTTACTTTTTGTTTCTTTACGTTAACACGAATACGATGTTATGCAGAGGTGTAGCTAGAACTATTTTATAGACAAATGATATTATTTATAGTTGGGGGAAGAGTGGGTGGTGGTGTTTGGGGGTGCGAATTGTTTTCTTCTTGCTAGGGGGGGGCAAAACAGAAAAAGATTGAGAAGCATTGATATAAATGAAGAAGAACATTCTGGAATGTTCTCCAATGCACCAAAGTAGAGGATATGTAGACAATAGGAAGCCAAAATCAGAGCACAATCACATTGTTTCCATTTAAAAAGCACCTTCTGTACTTTTTTATCTATTTCTATTTATTTTCTCACTATTGTTGTTTCTTATTTGCACTAGAGTCGACGCAAAACTCCACAAAAAGGAACAATTACAAAAAGAAAAAAACAAACCAACTGAACTAATGAAGTTCCCTGCGTCGTACTTGGCACTGACTGTCAGAACCGAGTCGGGACCAGTGACTGGAGAAAAGAGCTCTGGCTCCGTTGGTGCTGAACAGTTTATGAATAGTTTTTAACAGCGTTTGGCACTCAGAGGAATAAAAGAGAGTTAATCGGTAATTAAGAGGCTAAAAGTGCCAAAACCTCAAATGAGGCAAACCAGGTGACAGCTACACCCCTTACTAGCTGTTAAATTGACAGACCTAACCCAAAATGAAGCCCACTTCAGCGACTATTGTACTGTGAGCACCAATTAAAGAGCCAGTTCATAATGGAGAAATTAAAGGGAGAACAGCAATAGAGGAGCCAAGGCTGGAGTGCATCTTAAAATAACAGAAGGGGAAATGTTTTTTAATCAGGATTTAAGAACACTCCACTGTTGGGTGGTGCTGAGTCTCCACCATCCTCTCCTCCTCCAACTCTCCCATTTACAAACTCACTTTACACCATCTCTCTTCTCTCCAGCATCGTTCATCTTCTGCTACTTTCACCTCCAGAAAAACTTAATACACTTTACTCCAACACCTACTAGAATACAGGGCATAAAGCACTGAGTGTGTGTGGAGGTGTGTGTGTGTGTGTGTGTGTGTGAGTGTGAGAGTGCTCACCAGCAGTAATTGTTTCTCAGATAGCTATACTATTGATTTATTAACCTTATATCACCATGAACACACTCCCTCGCTGACACCAGTGGAGAAAAAACTCCACTGCAGCCATGAACACAACCTGGGAATTGAACCAGTTCCAAAGCCTTTGTCAGACTTCACAGATACAGAACAGATGATGATGGAAAAAAAGAAAAAGCTATATATATATATTTACTACTATAATACAGTATATTTACATACACACGCAAACACAAACACACATACATACATATATGTATACATATAAATATATATGTATGTGTGTTTGTGTGTGTATATGTAAATAAAGTAGTTTTTTCCCATATATGTATATTTTATATATATGCATACATACTCAAATATATCTATATATGCTGTGTATATACATACACATACATGTATATGTCTGTGTATGTATGTATATACTGCATATTTATATATATACGTATATACTGTAGATATATGTAAACACACAGACACACATATATTTGTGTATATTCATATACATTTACACACATGTGTATATATATACACATATGCATATATACATACATACTGTATACTGTATATATTGTCTATCTTTATCTATTATATATATTCTATCATACTGTCAATTACATTATCCTTATCCTTCTATTTATATATATATATATCTATATATATATACACACATATATACACATATATACATATATACACATATATATACACATATATATACATATATATATAAATATATATATATGTATATATATACACATATATGTATATATTTTTTTAGAATTTCTGACCATTCCTGGCCGTTAAACATACAACTCGCGTCAGTTGTACTAGTCTAGTCTGTCTAGTCTACTGGAGCTCTAATTACTCTGTACGTGTTACACTCAGTTACTGCCATTTCATTCTAAATTACCGGTAATTAATTAATGAAAAAAAACTCCTGATCTTAAAAACATATATATATATATATTTGGTCAACTCTGACCTTTAGCCAAATCCAGCCTTTTTTTCAAAGTTTTATTATGTTTTGTCATGACATTCATGACGTAACGGTACCAGTGAATCAAAGATCATCTGCACCATCTCATCATCATCATCGTGATCATCATCGTCATCATCATCACTTTGAGAAGTGAAGCTTATTATCGGCAACTTTCTCATTTCCCAGACAGCAGGTGTTGCTGTTTCCCTGATATAATACAAAACAAACATGTTTGTAAAATACCTGCACTCAGCCTCAAACAAACACACACCTCCACACTTCAAACCATCTGGAGCGTCCACAATGATATCAGATGGGTTTGTGCCGTCATTCCAAAGCAATACTCCCTCTGTCCCTCAGCAGTCTTTGTGTCTTTCTCTCCGTCTGTCTCCACTTGTTCCTGTCTGTCTCTTCCCGGTCTCTCCTGCTGCCAGAGACCCACCCAGCCCACTTCGGAACAGATGGGGTGAGCGGTACTCACTGGAAATCAGAATCAGGCTGGACGCCACGCTACAGCAGCTCTGGTGGACTTCCATCAGCAGGTTCTACCTCCATCCAAGTTCATTATACTTGGAGCTCACATTTCCCTTTGGCTTTAACTGAGAACTATGTGGTTCTTCTTGAAAACATCTGCCAGTGTGAGCTGAAGGAATCAGAAGCAACGTCTCAGCTACGCTGTCGCCAACGTAATAAATGAGAAGCTTAAACCTTTGCCCACGGAGCTTAGGTCTCAAGGAATCAAGGATTTTGTTCCTCATTTGAGAAGCTTCATCAGTAACATCAACGGGAAACAGATGAAGATCTAAGCAACATCTCCATGAACTTTAAAAAAAGACTCTAAACGATTGAATATGTTTAGGTTTCTTTCTTCAATTCCTGAGAGTTCCGTGCCATGGACGACTGATAGAAACAAATAAAATAGGAAAAAAAATTGTATTTCCTCCATTTCCAGCTACATTCCATTCCATTTTGTCCTGCTAAAATCCATGCCTATGGAATGTGTGAGGAGAAATGTAGGAATCTCAACATTATTTGGGATGAGACCTCATACACTACAGCAGAACAATACAGAATCTTCTTCTTCTCATTAAGGCTTGTCCCTTCTTCAGGGGTTTTCCATGTCCCCCTGTCCTCTGTATCCTCAACAAAAAACTCCATGATCTTCCTCACTGCAGCCATAAATCTCCTCTTTGACCTTCTCCTTGGTCTCCTACCTGGTAGATCCATCTCTAGGCTCATACCTTCTCCTCTTCTGCACGTGTCCAAACCATCTTATTCTGGCTTTTCTAGCTTTTTCTCCCCAAAAAAAACAATACAGAACAATATTCTTTTACTTTTCTCGTACATTTTCACCATTTTTTCCTCCAACAACAAATCTTCTCTTCACACCTTTTTTCTGGAGAAGTTCTTACAGGAAGAACGCAGTGCAAGTTTGTCTCAACAGGATGAACCCTGTGCAGATAAATCATCCTGTCATACATGTAAAGCACAGGAGCTTTTATCAGTTGGTGTTTAACTGTGTGACTTTAAACAGGGTCAAATCCCACAGGTTGGTTTATTTGATTTATTTTCCTGCAGCTTTAAAAGCCTCTCGTTCATGTTTTATGATCACTTAAATAAATCTGAGCCGCGGCCTGAGGATTCCTCTGGATTTGTGTGAACGTTCACAATTACCACGAGCAAATCTTTCACTACACAAGAAAATACCGGAGAGAAAAAACAAAGAGAAAAAGTCTTTATTTCTTTATAATTCCTGGTACCAATAACCCAAACATGTGCTGCCGGGCTCTGTAATGGATTGGACCGGTGCACAGATCTACATAACAATCAGACAGATTGTTAAATTTTAAGTGCAGAGTAGTGAAGCGCTGGTCCAACCTGACCACAAGGTCCCCGGCTCATAAATCAAACCCCGGCCTTCGCTGCGCGGGCTGCGCTGGTCCACAAATCAAATGCATCTTTCTGAGTTACGCTGCGTAGAAACTATTGACTGCGGTGATTCAATACCAGCCTATGAAAAAGTGCGGGGGAGTCTGCGTTGTGTGTTTTTCGGCATTTAACCGTCACCCCCACCTGTGCCTGTCTCTCTCTCTCCCAGCTCCCTGCATCCTCAGGCTTATCTCTCCCTCCGTCTACACCCTCGGGTGCATCTCTGCTCCCTGTAATCTCCACCCTTCATATCTCACTGCTCCTGCTTCCCAATACTTTTCCCGTTGCCTTACTACAATTAGCTTCACCATCACCACCAGCTTTCCTCCACCCTCCACCCCTGTTTACCCCCACCCCTGAGTGTCATTTGCGTTTCCTTCCCTGTTTGCTCACCGTTATTACAGCTGTGTCATATTGTCTCTGGGCTTATGTCATTATATTCAATCTCTCTGTGTTGCACCGTTTATTTTTATTCCACCCACTCACCACATGTATTTATCACACAACGACAAACGCACAAAAAAAAAAAAGTGAGACCTCTTTCTATCTGTCTTTCTTCCTTTATTGCCATTTCTCACGCTCTGTCGAGCCACTGTCAACAGTTTAGGTAAATGAGACGGCAGTTATGTTCCAGAGCTCAGGCAGGTCGACCAGTGCGGAGCTCTGATAAGGCAGGTACATCCACACATTCCCTGGGAATAAGTGAGGTATCCCAGAGTCTGGAGGAATATTTTGTTCTGTGTTGTCACGTGAACACAGAGCAGTTGGTGGCCCAGTGGTTAAGGAAGTGGACTCGGGTCTGCAAGGTCCCCGGCTCGAATCCCCCTACTGCCAAGTTACCACTGAGCAGGGCACCGTCCCCACTCACATCGCCCCGGGCGCTCAAAGTTGCCCACTGGTGCAGGCTTAGTGGCCTAGTGGTTAAGGAAGCGGACTTGGGTTCGCAAGGCCCCCAGTTCGAATCCCCCTAGAATCTCAAATTATTCTTCTTCTTCTTTCATCGTATCCCTTTTTAAGATGTTGCCACAACGAATCAAGAATTTCCATCTCCCCCTGTCCTCTGTGTCCTCAACTCTAACTCCAACTACCTCCATGTCCTCTCTCACTGCATCCATCAATCTCCTCTTTGTCTCCTACCTGGTAGCTCCATCTCTAGGATCATTCTTTTTACATTGAACAATACTGAAACAAAGCTGAAGCTTGTTCTGAGGACACTGAGCATTAAAGCAGCTGAGACGTTGGACTCTCAGTAAACTGTCTCTTATACACATCTAGATGTGTATACTGTCTTCTGTCTATTCCTTGTGTCTCTAATCCATCCATCATGGCTGGTCTCTCCACCGTCCCTCCACCTTAGCTGACTCTCTTCTATCTCAGATCACTCCTGACTCCACTCTATTCTTCTCCACAGTCTCCTCTGCTCTGACCAGTTGGTCCTCAGTATCTGAACTCCTCCACCTTCTCCACCTCTGCTCTTTGTAACCTCACCATTCCACTGTTCTCCCTTTCATTCCCTTTCATGGTAAGGTTTTACCTTCCCAACATTTACTGTCTACCAACCCCACCCCCACCTCCACCCCCACCCTCCTAACTGTTCCTGGTCGTACTTCCATCAACACGTCTCAGAGATTATGACTGATGTATCTCATTCAGAGCAGATCATATGGTCTCAGCAGACATGGTTGCTCATGGCAGCGGGTGAAGTTGTGTCTTCCCTTCATTTGTATGAGCCTCACTGATCACAGGAGAGCAGGCCTCTGTGTTTGTTTGGGGGTTAGGGATTGGCTGTCAGTCGGCTGATGCCAAAGCACTTAGAGCACTTTTATGAAGCGATCTCAAAGGCAGTGCTGAGCGCCGTCCCTGCTGCACATTACCAAATAATCCGTCACAGTCCATAAACCCTCACAGATTGGCCATTTTAGAGTCAAATGTAGAGAGTGATGCTTGTCTGAGACAGGAAGGTGAGTTGGACATGTGGGTCTAATTAACCTCCATTAGTTCTGCCTGTGCTACGACCGGCTACGACCGCCCGGTGACGACTTCACCAAAACATTAAGTGAATCCTATTAAGGTGGACATCTGTCTGGAAGACAATGATTCTTGTCTGTTTGCATCGTCTGCTCCACCAAAGACGCACGTTGATTATAAATTTTATAGCAAATGCAATCATTTCAATTTGCCTGCGCATCAGGCGCAAAATAAAATTACAATTGACTGACAATGAAATTTTAAAGTAGCATGTAAATATTAACAGCTCGATGATAAAAAAAGCAATCAAAGAAGAAACCAAATTAGATTACTCCAAACTAAATGAATTATACTGTAAAAGAAAATGAGAAAGAAAAGAAAATGGGAAGAAAATTAAATATGATAAAGAAATGAAAAATAAGTTTGAACTTTTCAGAAATACATAGATTATAGTTCTTGGACGAAACTTCTAAGAAAGCACATTTCTTGACGTTTAGCTTGTCCGTAAAGTTAGAAACGTCCCATGATGTTGTGAGACGTCAGAATATAAAGCAGATAATATACTGAGGATAAACTGTAATTTTTTTTGTTCTAAAGACATTGACCAGAGATAATATTTCATTTATGTTTATATATATATATATTTGGATTAATGATGAATTTAAAAAACCTTTATGTGGGAAACCTTGTTTTAAATCAGCCTGAGATACAGAGAATTTGGAAAATCTGTTTTGTTTGACATTTTTATTCAGCAGTTAAGCCTAGGAAGCCATTTATTTACATTTACACCTAAAGTCAATTAAGAGAAAAATCTTAACCTACGTAGAGAAAACTTGATTAATTGGAAGAACCAATCAACCAGTGATTTTTTTTTTAATCTAAATCAAACCATTTCTGGGAATCTAATCAGGATTCTATTGTCCAAACGTTCCACCGTGTCTGTACAGGTTATTTAAGGATGAGGAGGAAAGTAGTGTCATAGGGAACGACCAATGTCCCCTGTCAATCCACATTGTTCATTTTCACCTCCATCTACAGCCATCATCACAGCATCTCCAGTTGTGATGTGTTTTTGGGGTTTTTTCTTAAATCTTTAAGCAAAAAGTGAAAAAAGTTTCCCTGGGAAACTGTTGAGAACTTTTGCTTCCAAGTCAGCCGAGTGGAAAGAGACAGAGATTCACCAGGCCGTCCTGCTTAAGAAGATGTGACATTGAGGTCACTGGCAGTCTGCTCCCAGTGGTCCGCTGCCGGGCGTTTCCACATTTTCAGAGGAAATCTGCTCCACATTATGGGCTTTCTGAGCTCAGAGAGAGTTTGTTCATTATTATTCTACGGTCAAGAACGGACGACAAAAAAGACATGAAGGGGAAAAAACAAACAGTGTTGGACAGGCTGCAAACAAGGCCAGACAAAAATGCACAAACCCTGAACCTACTGTAGTAAATCTGCTGAACACGTGCCAACAAAGCGAAACCGTTGCTGAGCACAAGCAATGGGAAGCAAAGCTTTTGTACAATTGTGATTGCAGCTCCCAGGGTGCAGTTTGTGTACATCTGTGTGAAATAAACTGCAGTGTTTTGCTGAAATGGTCTGATTCAGTCAGGGCCAGGTCACCCTGTCACTGCCAGACGCACGCTTTATTGGATTCATCTTTATTCATCAACTTCTCTGTCTCCATGTCTTCATCTTATTGTCCCTGTTTTAAAGCTCTTCTTCTTCCTCGATGGGAAAACATCGATTGAAAAACAGCCTTTCGTCCCTAAACTCTGAGTTCAAATAACATTTTTTTTTACGTTGACTCAAAACCTTTGCAATTTCTCTGTGAAGCCTGTGATGTTTTTCAGCACAGAAGCACATTAATTTTTCCTGTTTGAAGATTAGGATTAAAATTTGTTCACATTTAAGGAGCTTTGTTCAATGAATGCTGGGGAGGAGTTTCTTTTTATCATGTACTTCATTTTATCTGGAAGGAAATTAAATATATCTTATATAAATATTTAGGAAAGAGGTGATTAGAGGGACAACACAGACAGGAAGGTTGGAAGAAAAAGCTAGAGAAGACAGATTGAGATGGTTTGGACATGTTCAGAGGAGGGACAGTGGATACATTGGTAGAAGAATGATCCTAGTGATGGAGCTACCAGGTAGGAGACAAAGAGGAGACTGATGGATGTAGAGAGGGAGGACATGGAGTTAGTTGGAGTTAGAGTTGAGGATACAGAGGACAGGGGAAGATGGACATTGTTGAAACGGAGAAAGGAGAAGACTGTGAATTAAATAAAATAAAATCAAGGCATAAAAATACTATCAGGAATTGAAGAAAGACGTCAACTTTTATATTATTGTTTTTTTTTTGGCTTTTTATTGTAGCCTATAGGAGACAAAGCTAGAGAAGACAGATTGAGATGGTTTGGACATGTTCAGAGGAGGGACAGTGGATACATTGGTAGAAGAATGATCCTAGAGATGGAGCTACCAGGTAGGAGACAAAGAGGAGATTGATGGATGTAGAGAGGGAGGACATGGAGTTAGTTGGAGTTAGAGTTGAGGACAGAGGACAGGATAAGTTGTTGACTTGCTGTGACAACCCCTGAAATAAAAAAAGGTGATGAAAAAATGAAGTTATGCAGATTATGTTGTAGTTTATTCTGATCCTGACAAATGTTTTGTTCCAACGTGTTATGATGAAGTGGCCGAGATTCTCAAAAGAATAAAAGCATCAAAGTCTGGAGGAGAATTCTAACCACACAGGGGAAAACAGCAGCAAACACACAACAAACACAGTAGAAAATATACATTAAATCAGCAGAGGTTATTTCAAAGCCTGAGATAAGAGAAGATAAAGCTCGGAAAATAAACAACACAAACAAAGGAGAAAAAAAAGAAAATAAATAAATTAGATAACAGTTTAAATGTGGAAACGTATACGATGGGCTTTTCATTGCTGAATATATTAAAATATATATGCATCCCAAGTAGTTATAATTTGCTTCAAAGCCGATTGAGATTTTAGTCAAGCTAAGAAAAGCCATTCCATTCTGCTGGTAATGACCAAAGCACAAAAGCCAACGCATTAAACTGTTGTAACGTAACAGATGGAAATGACTTTTAATCCGACAGAAACAACGTTAAAAAGCATAATCAGGTCTTATTACGTTATTTTTCCAAGAGTCAATAACAACGTCCTGACCAGCAGGATGCTTTAAATGTCATTTCAAATCAAATTGCCGGATTTGTCAAAGAAAATTTGGCCTTTACGCCCGTCCTGGGCCGCAGTAAGTCATTTTCATGGCCAGAGACGGCCAGGAGTAATTTAGTTATAAATAATTTAGCTTCCTTTCTCCCGAGAAGCTAATTAGCTCCTGTCCATTCTGTGTATAGCTAATTAGTTACACCTGAAAAGAGTAAGTACTCCACGACTCTACTCACTGGAGTCAAGAAGGAGTTAGAAGGAGAGGGTAGTGGCCTCCACCCTGTAAATCCTCCATCAGGACTTTTCTCTGGTGGTCTTTATTCTAACGTATGGCGTTTATGTGTCCCTGTGGATTCTCTCGTCTCCTGTGTATATGGACGGATGAGGGAGAGTGAAGAGGCTAAATGAAGGGAGACACAGAGAGTTGCTATGTAGGGACATTTGTGTAAGGACCACATGTGGGGAACTCTATTAAAATGCATGGAAGCATCTGAGGGACACAGGGAGCAGCTCAGCAGCTGCTGTCCCAACGTTAGGATTCCAACGAGCTGCAATATCAGCGGCCACATGTCCAGAACATGAAACAGAACATGGGACAACCACCAGTCCACACCAAAGAACTGCAGGTCCCACACACACGTCTCCTGACGTACGGACATGTAGCACGAGACAAACTTAGGTCCCGGAATTCAGTCACTTGAACTTCTTCTTTTCGGCTTCGAGTCAACAATTTCCATGTCTCCCTGTCCTGTGTATCCTACCTCCATGTCCTCCCTCACTGCATCCATCAATCTCCTCTTAGTCTCCTACCTGGTACCTCCATCTCCAGGATCATTCTTCCACCAATGTATCCACTGTCCCTCCTCTGAACATGTCCAAACCATCTCAATCTGTCTTCTCTAGCTTATTCTTCAAACCTTCCTGTCTGTGTTGTCCCTCTAATCATCTCATTAGAAGAAGATCCTACAGATGGAGCTACCAGGTAGGAGACAAAGAGATTGATGGATGCAGTGAGGGAGGATATGGAGGTAGATGGAGTTAGAGTAGAAGATGGAGAAGACAGGGCGAGATGGAAAATATTGACTCGCTGTGGAAACACCTACAGTATGAGTGAATATTTTCTGTTCTTCAATTTCAAAATAAATGTTTTACTGTATGCAAATATAACAACAAATAAAAATAAAACGTTTTTGTGTCAATCACATTCCCCGCCCCCTCACTTTTGTACGCATCCAAATTCTTCATTTGTTCCTGTTTGTCTTTCAACCTTAAAGAGAATTAATTTCACAGCAGCTCAAACTTCACTACTTTAATGCATTTTGACACTTTTTTTTCCCTGACAAACAAAAGTACAAATTAGTTCAGAAAGTAAAAAAGGACCTGTGGATAATTCCTACAGTAAAGGCAGAAATCAGATCAAAGGGAGATGTTTCAGGACCTGAGGTTGGACGTTTAAATCACTGATGTACAGAAGAGGAAGGAGGGATGGATCCATAAAGAGTCTGCAGGTAGAAGGGGGAGAAGAAGAGGAGGGAGATATGACTGTGTATATTTTTATATTTGCCCCATGGGCTCCACTACCATATATGCTGCAGTAGGCATACTTCTTCATCTGCAGGGACAAGGGTGTTTCACGTGCGCTTGCACTTTGAGATTAAGAAAAAACATGCATGAGAAGATGGAAGATTCACCAGAGAAACTGTTGCAGAGGAGGTTGAACAGTAAAAGGTCAAACACAAAAGGCTTTTTCTACCGTGAAAGGTCTAATTAGTGGGTTTACAAGGTAAAAGGTATTTATATAAGTCTGTTTAATCAATACGGTTTATCTGGTTGGACAAAAATAAAGCCAAAAAATGAGGGCTGTGTCTTTAATCCATTAGCTTAATATAGTAGAACAAATATCTGGTCCACGTGCTGATAACTGTGTTCTAACAGCAGCCCAGAAGGGGGCGCTTATCACTTTAAAACAGTTTGCAAGCCACGAGAGAGATAAATAGGCGTTTAATGATGTTAAAAAACTTGATGTAGTATCACACCCGGACGGACATCATTTCAAAAAAAGTTTCAATTGTGTATTTTTGTAAAAAAAAATCCAGTGAATTCCTTAAAAAATATTTAGGTGAATTATTAACCAGGCCCAGGGGCCACCACCCACATGATCATTTTACTGAAGGGCCACGTCAGCTTTCAGTGTTCAATACAAAAGAAAAAAAAAAAAAGTTACCCATCAAAATGTGGAAAACAAATCTTTAAAATACTATTATAAATGTAACTTTCACATCAAGGTGGGGGCCGCAAAATATCATTCCATGGGCCGCTAATGGCCCACGGGCCACAGGTTTGAAACCCCTAGTGTAGCCAATGAAAGAGTGTTTCTGTGTAAGAACTAGAGAGTATTAAACTCCAGCCAAAAAAAATACAGATATGTTTTTTTTTTTAATTCAGTTCATATCCGTCCTCTTTAGACAAACACTTGTTGTCAATGTTTGTGTTTGGACGACAGTTGACGTTTGGAAGGACGTCCAATATATTTGTGCCTTTAGATTCTGCGTCCGTGATAAAGAAGAGCTCTTTCCTCTGAGGAGATTCCTGTGTTCGCTGTTCGATGGAACGAGAGAAACTCATGTGATTGTCTGTGATTGATGTTGATCATTTATTCTTCTTCTCCAGCCTCCATTGCATTAGTGCCACAGGTGCAACTGCTGGAAAACTGCGGCCTTTGGTCACAAAGTAACCAAGAATCTGTCGGCGTCAACTGGACCGACCTCGGGGGGGAAAAGGCTCAAAAGCACTTCTCCCAGAGACACAAATAGCTTTTGTCCTTTATTTGCCAGAAAGCAGGTTTTTCAACACAGGTGAACTGTCAACGGTAATGGATGACAAATCAAGCAGAGAGAAGACTGCAGCTGTGTCCCCACCCAGAGGCCACCTCCTCCAGACAACGCGATCTGTGTGTCCTCCAGCGCTGATATAATTAGCTGAACAGACCGTGAAGGCCGATCCAAAAAAAGGACGGTCTGGACTGTGCAGGATTTCCCTCTTGCATCATCAGCTTGCACCGGGGACAACTGTGAGGATGCAGTTGTAGGACACGTTTGAAGATACCCTCTGACATATTGACTGAAGTAGCCAAGTCGAGAGGTGGTTTGTTAAAGCTTTGACGGGAAAAGAAAAATGCTGAGATTTCCGATAAATATGTGCAATTTTGCAAAAGTGGGTTGACATCCTACTGGATTATGTGGGTTAGAGTTTTCAGGGAGTCACAGGTTCACATTCTGTAGAGAAATCAAATACCTGTATAATCACATACTTTTCTGCCACTCCTGTCTCACCCATAACCATTACCAGTTTTTCTCCCGAGATTTTGTGAAATACTTTTTCTTAATCTAGAAGGACACTTCTGCCCCGATCTTTTCCACCTGCGCCCTTAAACAAAAACTGCATTTGGAGTACTTTAAAGTAATTTGAAGGGTTAACTTTTACAAATACTAAACTTTTTTGTGCCGTTGTGGATAGCATCTACTCTTCTTCTGAAGAAAAAGGTAAGTCCTATTACATCAAAATAGTTCATTCTTGATTCAGAGATCCTCAGGCTGAATTAACTCACTTGATGTGTTGGTATCTTTTTGAATGGTAGTAATATCAGAACTACAGATAAACTTTTGATGCAAAATTGGACGGGAAAATTTAGGAAAAAGCTAGAGAAGACGGATTAAGATGGTTTGGACATGTCCAGAGGAGGGGCAGCGGTTATATTGGTAGAAGAATGATCCTAGAGATGGAGCTACCAGGTAGGATATGGAGGTAGTTGGAGTTAGAGTTGAGAATAAAGAGGACGGGGTGGAGATGGAAATTGTTGACTCGCTGTGGCAACCACTGAAAAAGGGACAAACTCATAGGAATAGAACTTTAACTTTAACTATTAGCCCTGGTTTTTGTTTTTTTGTCTTACGGGGCCATGAAAACAAATCAGGGTCAGATCCAAAATAAAAGCGACCAAGTTGTGTTAAGTTAGAGCAGACACACACTCACACACACACAGAGACCGTATGAATGACACCTAGAAAAACACAACAGATGGAGACGCTGGGGGCACGACATTGTCAGTCACAGCTACGTGTGCCAGTGCAGTGTATCAGAGTCAGAAATAGAGGCCTCTGAGGAGGCTGGGAGGAGGAAAGGAGGTGAGGGAGGGAGACGCAGAATGGAAGTAGAGCACAGAGGCAGCAGAGAAGGGGAACTGTTGACTTGTTCCAAATCAAGAGAGTTGGGGGGGTGACGGCAGCGGCGGTGGAGGGAGGGGGGTGCAAAGAGTGAAACCCCTTTTCTTCTGACTCAAAGAAAGAAATGAAAACTTGTGTAGTTACTAGGGAGGGTGCTCTTACTCTGCTGTTTCTATAGTAACTGTTTCTATGCTGCTTTTACAGACCTGCAAGTTGTCATTATGTAACGTGTGAAGAAAAAAATAAAAAAGTGCACGACTCAAATGTCAGAAACAATGTGATTATCAGTGATCTAATGGAATCACTGCTAAGATGTGACGATGTCTCTCAATGCCTACACTGTGACATGGAGAAAAGAAAAACTCAGACTGATATGATTCTATTGTTGGGAGATACTTCCAAAGTCTGGGTGTCAAACATATGGCCTGCGGGCAAAGAGAGGTTCACTGACCAAGTTTTTTAAGGAAAAAAAAAAACATCAGAGGTGTTGAACTCAATTAACCACAATTAAAAACTGACAAAAAATTGAAAAATACACAGTATTTTTTTTTCTTCTCAAAATATTCAATACAGGGGTGGTGCTAGGGTCTCTTGGGACTCAGCAAGATATGCCTGGGCCCCCTACTCTATCAGTGGCCGCAGCAAAATAATAAAAAAAATTGATTGGGCCCCCTAGTGGCAGAAACCCCAAGCAACAGCCTCTGCTCCATCAGACATCGACAGATTGAGCTGGTTTGGACATATTCAGAGGAGGGACAGTGGATACATTGGTAAAGAATGATCCTAGAGATGGAGCTACCAGGTAGCAGACAAGGAGAAGATTGATGGATGCAGTGGGGGAGGACATGGAGGTAGTTGGAGTTAGAGTTGAGGACACAGAGGACAGGGGGAGATGGAAATTGTTGACTCACTGTGGGAACCCCTGAAAAAGGGGCAAGTTGAAAGGAAAAGAAGAAGAAATTCTAGAAATAGGACTAAATACTTTTAGTTTGAAAATCTCTTGCATTTTCTGACCTAGTGATATCTGTCTGACAACAATGGAAAAAAGTTGATATTGACGACACAGAGCAGTTGAAAAATATTATAGTCTCAATAATCATAACTCAATTTTAGATCAAAGCCATCACCATCTAGTGGTTCACTGAGGTATTGTCACAAACCTTTGCAATTTCACATGCAGTGATTCATTAACACCTCAGAAAGGTATAAGATAACAAAATAAAAGACTTGATGTGAAATTATTAAATATTCCGACGCAGAGGTGCCATGCTCTTCCCTTTTTATTTGATTATTATTTCCTTTTTTTCCATTTCTCTGTCTGCCCCCTGTGGGTACTTCTGTGTATCAACACATCCTGTGTGATTTTGTCAAATTGTCATTTTCTGCTTGGACAGATTGAAGAAGAGAGAGATTACAGGAAACCTAAGACATCGATCGGCTGCAGTGTGAGTTTGCGTGCGCGTCGCCCCCCCGCATGGGCGTGCACTCGTCCGTGCACATGTGTGCACGTGCACATTAACCCTTCAACAAACTACATCAGATCCATGCATGATTTCATGAGGTATTGTAAACATACACTGAAGCACATGGTATCATTAATTTTACCGATGCTGGTGTTTGCCTTCAGCGCTCCAGGCGACATAAAAACCTTCTCCACACTTTCACCTAAAACCTCTGCTGCTGCTGCAGCAATAATCCACAATTAACAATCTGTTAGAAAGAGAAAAGCCGAGAGAAAAGAAGGCAGAAACCAAAGGAGGTGGCGATAAAAAATTGAAAGAGGAAATAAATATTTAAAGAAATTTGCTGCGAAAATGACAGCAAAGAGAGAAGACTCACATTTCCACTCAGGTCAAAGGAATTAGACCTAATTAACATGAGCCTCTCACAGGCTGCAGCGTCTCACCCAAAGGGACAACAGCATATTACTGCAAACACTTTCTAAACTGAGATGAATGGAAAATATTAAAGGGTTGCAACATGGTAAATGGCTCTGCGCCTCTGCAGCCAAGCATGTACAAAGAGCGCCTCCCAGGCAAATTAGGGCACATGGACAGATATAATATAACAAAGGACGTCTCAGAAGATTCACCCCATAAAGTTCCCCCGAGCCTTATGCTGAAAATTCAATTATATGTTTTTCCTAAACAGGATTCTATTCAGTTTCACAGATTTCAGGAATGTTTTGTCATAATGTATTATGTTGGTGGGGACGACCAAGGACACAACAGAGTGAAATTCTATACTTGTGCATGTGTGAAATTTTCACTAATTTCTCATTTTAAACAAATTTGTTTAACGAAAATATTAGATCATTTCTTGTAACAATGCTTTAAACCAAGTTCTGTGCAAATTTAGGAAATAGCCTGACCAGTAGGCGGTGCTGTAGAGCTTGTAATCCAATGTAATCCAAACATTTATGGACTCTCTCAATCATAGTATTTCTTCATTTCAGTGCAGGGTTTAAATACACTAGAGGTAAAAAAAAAAAAAAAAAAACATAGTTTGGAGAAATAAATAATTTAATTTAAATGATCAAAATGTAAATAATATTTTGCAACCTCGAAATTGATTTATTTTAAAGAAGCCAAAAACATGTGTTGAGGCATATCTTATCCAAGCTGTTTGCCCTTGTACCAAAGGTTCCATTCATGTCACACTGATGGAGAAAGAGAAAGTAGTAAATATAAAAGACAAAAAACGTCCACAACGCCCACAGTCACTGCTAACTCCTGCATAGAGGCAAAAAAGTAAATCAAATTTGTTTCAAACATTCAGCTTAAGCCTTCTTTGATTTTGGTCTCAGGAGGGTCTGACTGTTGAGGAGCCTGACGTCCTGTCACCGTCTCCGTCCTCAGTAAAATGCATAAAATTCCCTCCGCGTCGTCTTTCATTCATACACAGACACAGACAGTGTCTGTCGCCACAGTGATGGTTTGGTTACCAACACAGCTGATAGAAATACTAATAAGGCTGTCACTTTTCCCATGAATCAAGTTTGGACAAATTTTATGTGTCACCGTGGACGGAAAAATGTATATTTGAAGGTGCGATGGCTTAAAAACTCATAATGCAAGTTTTAATGTGGCGTGCACTGCTCACATATTACGTAAATGAAGCTACAAAAGATATTTATTTGCTAATAACAAAACAGAGTTATTTATCTGGTCGACTCAAGACTACCCCCTGGTGGAAAACCCAGTTGTCTTAATTTTTTAAACTTTTTAACTTTTTTTTTGCCATTTTTTTGGTGAAAAAAGTGTCAATTTTTTGGGGGGGATATTGATATGTTCAAAAATGATGTTTTGGGGTATTATTGCACAAAATATTCACGTGGCAGCTGGTTTTGGACCATAACCTTGCATTTTGAGGCCTTTTGGGGACTTTTAAAAATTTCATTATTTGGCCTTTTTTTGCGAAAAAGTGTCAAATTTTGGGGGAATTTGTGATGTGCAAAAATGATGTTTTTGGAGGTAATTGCACAAAATATATTACATTTAAGATTTTTTTGTAAATATTTTTTATGTAAAATCTGCACTCAGAAAATTCTGTGAAACATTGCCGTTGTTAGCCCATGGACAGTGAGAAAATAAATTAACTATTTGATTTATGAGACACATTCATACAAGTGATATAAGTTACTTGTTATGTGGCTGTTATGGAAAGAAAATTGTTGCTTCTTTAGTTTGGGAAAATACTGTTGGAGTTTAATCATTTTTTTAGTGAAAAACATGACTTGTACCTTCAACACACACTGTATGACAAGTTCCCACACACGCTGCAAACTCTACCCAGTTGCAACAAATCATAGGCCTATTTTTTATCTCTTTCCCCCCAAACTCAGGGCAGCGTACAGCTCTCTATCCTCATGTATTTGTGTTTGTATCGATCCCACCTCCAGATGCAGCCGCTGTTTCTGCTCTATTGGCTTTGAATTGTGAGCCCTCAGCAGGCAGCGACTCAGTCAGTCACCCAAATAGATATTTCATCAACCAGCCAGCCAGTCGTTCAGCCATCACTAAGACTGTCAGCCAGTTATCTGGTCAGTTAGTCACCTGACCTCAGTCCTGACTCAGGCAGATCAACGGGAGAAGAGAAAAATCGTCAACCTTCCCCGAAGTTGGAGTGAAATTTTCAGGGACTTGCAGGATTTTTGTTTGTTGGAGCTTTCAGGGATCAATGGCTGTGCTTTGGATTTAGATGAGCTGCGAAAAAAATTCACTAATGAGACTTTATTTCATATCAATTTAAGGATTGTTGGGTTTTTTTCTTTCACTCCTGGTTATAAAACTCTCAAGGAAATGACAGTAAAATGACAAAACACTGGGCAATGAAAGTTCAATGGGAAATCTAAAGTGTTATATTATTCAAACAGAGCAACTGCATAATAAACAAACAAACAACTTAACATAACATAAAGATTTATGTAATTTAAAATCACCTACATAATGCTGCACTTCCACTGAGGACCACTAGGTGTGCCCAGCCTTGTTAGACATTTCATGCCTCAACTGTACTTTAGTTTTTGCTTAAACCACATGCAGATTGTCTTGACGGGTTGCCTTATTGCAAGTTCTGTGATTCAAGAAGTCAGACTTGGTGTTGATTCTGAAACTGTCTTTGTAATTAAGTTTGCAATATTTGCAAAAATGTGTCTACAATTAAATGCGTCCTGCACACATTTAAAGTTCTTCCTCAGTAAGAAGCCTCAGCTGAAGTTGAGGGCCACGACTGTGGTAGGTGTTCCATCCGTCTGCGGAGGGATGAGCCGAGGACGTGTTAAATCATTGATGGCCTTGACTGTTCTCACTGGCCTCCAGAAGTAAATTCACGATGCGGGCTGTCAAAAGTGTGACCCATTAAAATCCCATAATGCCCCTGGAACTTTTGTCACCAGTGAGAGGTGACGCAGCATGTGAAAGGAGCAGCCAGCTGTTTGTTGCTGCATTATTGAAGAGTCCACGAGCAAAAAGTACAAATGAGCGGCAGTTGAATTTCACAGTGGAAACAAAGTTATGATGATGAATGTACATCAATAACTTTATCATCAGTGTATTTGTCTTTACTGAGGACGCACAGCTAAATAAACCCCACGGGTTCTTACAAAAAATATATAAAAAATACAACTTTTTCTGAAAATGTATCAAGAAGGCTTTTACGATATGAAACCACAAAGTCACAAAAGCCTTCTCTGCTGGCCTAAACATACTCAAAAAACAAATTTATTCATAAATATTTTTAAATAAACTGTATTATTTTTTTATTTTTCTTATTAGTAGAAAAGAGTTTTTACATTTGAATTGATGGATAAAACATTTTTATCCAATCATATTTCTTCTAGCTAGTGTTGTCATGTTCCGTGAAATCTGCCAAAGCCTTCAGAATCAAAAGTGAAGGCTCTGCCCGTTGTAAGTAAATGAACACAGCCCGTTCAGTTTACAGCAATCAGACCAATCATCTCCCCAGATTGCGACCTCAGAGCCTTCTAGCTGGCCCTACGTAAAAGGCAACATGTATATGTCCCTTAATTGGATAAGGAAGTTTGACGATGTAATTATGTTTGCGTTTGATGATGAGCCTATATTAAAGGTGATATAATGTATATATTTGGATTCACAAGCCTTGGTGTCGTTATTTAAAAAATTTGATTATGAGGCGTGCAAATTTGATGTCACAAACTGTGATGTCACTGAAGGCCCGTGGTTGAAATGCACGGTCTGTTTACTCACTTGTTACTTGTTCTGATTTGACTTTTTGTGATCAACCAATTAGATTCATTGTGTATATGATATAATTATGTAGGTCGAAGGTAATGCAGGTGAAAAGAAAGTGAAATAAATTTTAACAAAACACAGAACAGATTTTTAATATGTTGGTTGTTTATCCAGATTTATGACTCCACTCACTTTGGGCCATTATTGTTTTTCCTGTTCCTTTTATCTGAAGGCAATAATTGCTATTGAGCGTCCGGGAGAGAATCGTAGAGTGAGTTTTGATAGTGGTTCCCCAGAGCTGTCACTTTGAAACTGGGAGAAAAAAAACTAACAATTATTCTTGAATTTTAAAGTGACATAAAAGTCAGTGACATTTTTGTTTTTCATGCAAAAAAAAAAAGATTGTTTAAGTATCACTCTTACAGGGCAAATTTTCACTAGCCAACAAATAAAGAAAAGCAAAAATATATGTACTATTATATAGGACATACACTAAACTGGGACTCTACACTAGCGATCTTGGAGGCCAAATATAGTTACACTCTGGGCCAGAGTTGGACCCCAGGCCTGAGTTTGACACATCAATGAGAGGACACTTATAAGTAAGAGCATCAGCTTTTGTTCTATACGTTGCCTGACTTTTTTTTACCAAAGTTAAAAAGTCAGTAAGTAAGAATGGATTCAAGAGATTAAATACCCGAAGAAATATTTTAATTTTTACCCCTGAAAACAGCCTGGTGAAAAAAATAAAATACTTCAACAATATTAAAGTCGTCTAAAAGAAATCTCTATTCTTTAATGGCTTTTGTTGTAATTACTTTGTTTGTGAATAAGAGTAAGTTTTTGTGTGAGTGTGTTTTCCATCACATCCTTATTTTAAGGAACTGCCCACACACTGGATCCAGATATGAGTCTTTTTTTTGTCAATGCCAAACACAGAGAAGTGATGCTGTGTGTGATTACTTCTTGTCTACCTTAGTAAAGACCACTGTAAACTTCACACTCTGGCAGACTCTCCAATCTCAGTGTGATTGAGGACGTTGTTACTGCTGTCGAGAGCTCTGATTGGATCAAAAACATGCATTTCATTGAACTGCATGAGGTTTGTTTGTTGAGAACTTTGTTCTAACAGGAGAAAAGAAGCTGTGTTGGTGTTGCTATAGTCACGGGGACCGCGGTAAAGTACCATTTTTCTGGGGACATTTCGTTGGTACCAAAATTTTGCACAAAATTACGTTTAGTATGCATGGCCGAGCATCATATCAAATGTGGATTAAAACTGGTCTGACGTCTTACAGACATTTATTCTGACAGGAGCTGTGGTATCAGCAATATTTGAATAATATTATAAAGTATACACTTTGGTTCTTCTTTTGTAGAACTGTAAATATAGATTATATTCAAAATAAAAGCCTGATAATTAAACTCTAATGTGTTTAATTACAACTTTAATTTCTTATTTGTTTATTATATTTACTTTTAGTTGGACCAGGGTTCCAAACTTGCAGCCCGTGGGCCATTTGTGGCCCGTGTAGCAATATTTTGTGGCCCCCACCTTGATGTGAAAGTTGAAAGTTAGCGTGGATCAAAAGATTTATGGAAGGATTCTACTGCAAGTCAATGCTAAAAAATGGTTTTGTTGGATACAACCAGTGACCGACACTGCTGTGGATGAATGTGAGTATTACAAGGCTGGTCTGAAGTGTTGTATTTCAGTAGGAAACTGATTTTTTTATTTCATTTTGACCTTTTTTTTCTATTGTATTGAACATTATCTGCTAATGCAGACCTTATTTGAGTTTAAGACCAATTTGAATTAACCTTTTTATAAATATTGAGTTTGTGCCATGACTTCGTCCAAGTTTTTCCAATTTTTTCTACTGTGCATTTGAGTTTGACTCCTCTGGGTTAGAGGACACACACCACGTGTGTGTGTGTGTGAGCCAAGTGGAATCACAAAAGTGAGTGTATTAGTGAGTCTACAGCATGTGTTGCTGCCGTTATCTGGTGCATAACTGCAAGTGGATGTCAATATATTGTACACACAAAGCACCAAAGGACAAGTGGACGTATAGTGTGAAGTCCCTGTGCAGCTGGTGTGTTATTGAACATGGACAACAACACAGAGTGGCCTGGGTTCAAAGGACCATGTCATTTATCAATGTTCTTTATACGGCTGCAGTAAAGAGGAGCATCCGTGGATTTCTCAAACAACGTTCTTATCAGTTAATTAACATTATTTTATCTTTCGTATTTTCATTCTTATAATTTTGATTTTTTCTTTCCAAACGGCTTGGATTTTGTCAGGATTTTTGAAGCTACCAGGCTGAATCATGCAGTGTTTTGGTTTAGAATAAAGTGAAATTTAAGTTAAAAAAATATAAATATATGAGAGAAACTGGTTCTGTTCAGAAGCACGGCTCAATTGGATGTGCAAAATAATTACATGGACTTCATTTGGCTCCACAATGTCCAGCCTTGGCAAAAAAAAGAAGACGTTCCGATGGAGGACAGTAGAAAATTAATGCACATATGACACAAATACAAACAGATAAGGAAAATGCAGGAAAAATGGAAGCAAAGCAAAACTGAATTTTCAAACATCTTTGACGGAAGACATCAGTCCAAAGTAGAACAGTTGTTCAAAGGAAGACACAAATCTGATGTCTCTGAAGACGAGGCTTGAACTTGTATTAGTTGAATATGTAGAAAAAGCCATTGATTTAGTAGTGAAAACTTCTAAACAACCACTGTTCATGTAGTTAAGACTATTTGATCCAAAGAAGCCTATTCTAAGTTCAAAGAAAAGATGAAGAAAACAAAAAGAAAAGATAAAACAAAGACGTTTCTTCATTCTAGAGTGTTTTTTCTCACGCGTTTTATTTTTGAAGATATTCTGAGGAAACTTTGGACTCAGACCACAACAGAACAGGTCTTTGGCCTTAAGGACTTTGAAGGATTCAAGAGAGAATCATCAAAAAAAATATTTCCCAATGTCCAATGACATGAGGTTGTTCACTTGTGTTTGATTTACAATTGTTTATTCTTCCACACATCACCAGGATGTGATTCTTCTTCTTCTACTTCCACCTTGTCCCTTTTAACAGGGGTTGCCACGGTGAGTCAACAATTTCCATCTCCCCCTGTCCTCTGTCTCCAACTACCTCCATGTCTTCCCTCACTTCATCCATCAATCTCCTCTTTGTCTCTTACCTGGTAGCTCCATCTCTAGGATCATTCTTCTACCAACGTATCCACTGTCCCTCCTCTGAACATGTCCAATCTGTCTTCTCTAGCTTTTTCTCCAAACCTTCCTGTCTGTGTTGTCCCTCTAATCTCCTCATTCCTGGTCCTGTCCATCCTTGTCTCTCCTAAAGAGGGTCTCAGCAGCATCTTTAACTCCTCCACCTCCAGCTCTGTCTCCTGTCTTCTGTCTATTCCTAGTGTCTCTAATCCATCCATCATGGCTGGTCTCTTGGTCTCACCACTGTCCTGTAAACCCGTCCCTCCACCTTAGCTGACTCTCTTCTATCTCAGATCAGTCCTGACTCTTTTCTCCACTTGTTCCATCCTGACTCCACTCTATTCTTCTCCTCTCCTCCAACAGTCGATCCTAAGTATCTAAACTCCTGCTCCTTCTGCTCCTGACTGACCTTCCTTCCTCTTCTTTCTAGTGCAAACCTCCACCTCTCCACCTTCTCTTCTATGAACAAGATGTGACTAAAATAGTAAAATGGTTTATGATGCTCAAAGCTGAGTGTTAGCATATTTAGGTCTAGATCTGTCTAGTTATTATAATATTTCATGTTACAAAAGTCCCAACAGGTTCAATGGTTTCATTTCCAGTGGATAAAAACTTCCCACAGAATCTGGATTCAGTTCAAACATCACAAATATTGAGAGTGATGACACAGGTACCAGTAATCAACTCCTTGCTACTTCTAACTGATCTCAAATCCACTTTTCAGCCCTGAGCTTTTTTTGGACTTTTATCATCACCATCTGTCCGGAAACCCAAAATTCCAACTTCTGTTTCTTTGAGTTCCCTGTAATAACGCATACAAGTCGCACAAAACCCTCCTATCCTGCTGGTATCGAAGCCTTTCTCTGCTGATTTATGGAAGTGCTGAGCCTCTGGGACAAGGGCTGAGGACAGCTTCATAGTTGGGAGTCAGTACTTCTGGTCTCCTCTTCTACTGAGTGATGATTCCTGCAGATTAATAGAGACTGCTTGTCTCTCTCTTCACTCAAGGCATCCGTCTGCTTCTGGCTAAATTTGTAATCCTCATAAGTGTGTCCTTTGTCCTTGAGCTATAAGAGGACAGCTGAGTCCTAGCCTGGAAACTCGGACACTTCTGCTGAGGTTTTTCGGCACTTTATAGATGTTTTCTGAGACAGTCCTCTACATGTTGCTGCCAATAATGAGGATCTGTCTCATCTTGTAGAACTTAAATTGTTATTTGATGTTTGTTTTGGAATTCCAGACTGGCAGGTCAGTGAGCTGGACTTGGTCTGTGGGTCACAATGCCCCCACATTTAAGGTGGACTAGGAATCTGAAATAATTCCAGGACTCACACCAGTGTTGTCCACTAACTATCCACTGAAAGACAACTAGGAGAACATCACTGGAAAATCTTCCATCATCCAGACCATTGTATGATTGCAGCCCTGACCCAAGTTAAATCGTCCTGTTTATATTCCTGGAAAACAAGTGTGCAAAAAAAAAAGCAGGAACCTTTAAAACAGTTTTTTCCAACCTTGGAGGTTGTTGCAAATAAAATGCAGCGTCTAAAAATATCTGAGCTGCAGCGTCTTGATTGACAGCTAAAGTAGTCTCTGGGGTAACCAGTGATTTGTGATGTCAAAACGGGGCAACAGGCCCAAACAGGTAGGAACCACTGATTTAAAATCACTCTTAAAAAAGGGAAGGAAAACATGTGATTCTGAAACGTGTGACGCCATTTGACTTTTTTATATTTCAACTTGTGAATATATATTTTCAGAGTGGCATCAGCTGAAAAACAGTTTCATATCTGGTAGGTTTGTCCTGTAATTGATCCAAGTTGTACCAATATATGATGGACAAGACACAACCAACACCCCAGGTGTCTCACACCTCCACCCCTGAAATTATAACATTCCTGACTTTGGAATTGGGTGTGGTCACCTCTGGATTTAACTGAATTCCTCATTTGAGGCGTTCATCCACCCGGAAGATTTACCACTGGGGGAAGCTGGTGGCTGGTGTCTGCAAGGTCCCTGGTTCCAATCCCCTTATCGCCAAGTAACCATTGAGCATGGCAACGTCCCCACTCTGTGGTGTGAATCACAATGACAAGGAGTTTGATTTCCTTCCCTTCCTTCTCTCCTCGTCTCTTGGACGATGGTGAAACTACTACAATGAATTAAAACGGTCAATTTGACCTTTGTTTAACTACCTTAGATCTGCTTGTAATCCAACAGCCAGAATGAAACCCCTCTACTGCCCCCATCTGATCATACTATTGAAAACATGCAGGTTGAAAAACTTCAGACCTGACTTTAGTCCTTGACATTTTTCAACTGGAAACCGTCTTACTGATCGTCCTTGTATCGCCACACAATACACTTGAAATACATCAAACCGATGAGCACGAAAAGTCAAAATGACGGGGTGTCTGACGTGTCAATTTGACATTTTAAACAAATATTAATGCACCGCTGCCCTTCTTTAGCCTTCGCACAAACCACACTAATTAGTGATTTTTCTAAGATGTTCTTTTGTAGCTTTTTTTTTTATTTTTTTTTATTGCTGCCCTGAAAACCACAAACAGAATCTGTGGCACAGGATATGATAAACCACAGGGGGTCAGACTTTCAAAAGAGATGCATCGACCAGAGAGAAGAAAAACAGGCGCTGGGATTTTGTGTAGGCACCCCACCTACGCTGATGTTTGTCACCAGATGCTTAAGAAAACATCCTGTGGAGGGTGACTGGGTGGCACAGCATCACATGAATATCACAGAAAATTCAACTGACATCGCTGTGTTAACTGGGGAATGTGGCGAGTGTCGTTTCACCTTCCAGTCTGGAATGTTCGGAATGGTGGTTCTATCTGAGGCTTGTGACTCAGCAGTGATGGGAGCCCAGGTAGTGAAACGGTGAAGGCTGCTTGTTGACGTGGTGATTGATGCAGCAGCTGTTATCTTCTGACTCCCTCACTCTGTCTCTGTTGCAGCTTCCAAATCAGAGGCATCAGCAACAATGAACACTCATCAAGGAACTCGAGGAGTTTCACAGCAGGCCACTCTCACAGGAATACAGTAGCACAGAGGAACGGCACCGTTGCCAATAACAAACCCAGGTATTTAACCAGGATGCCAACAAAAATAAATCTCTAATTACTTGTTACGAAGTGAGTTATTAATTTTTTTTTTTTTTTTTTCTTTTTCATTTCAGATTTACGGTTATCAATGATCTGGGCGTGGAAGTAAAAGAGAAACTGCTCACAAGAAACTATGAAGCCTCTCATTTAGAATTTTGACTCATGAATCTTATAAAATGAATAAAAATCATTTAATGGACTCAGCAGGCAATGATTTGTGGTAGGAACGGATATTGACAGCACTAACTGACACATTAATGTCAAAGTTAGTTAAACTACATCACACATCTTTGCATTTTATTGTTTTATTTCTTCTTCTCCTTTCAGTTTGTCCTTTTTTCAGGGGTTGCCTTGTCAAGTCAACTGTCAAGTCAACTGTATCTTCAACTCTAACTCCAACTACCTCCATGTCCTCCCTCACTGCATCCATCAATCTCCTCCTTTTCTCCTACCTGGTAGCTTCATCTCTAGGATCATTCTTCTACCAATGTATCCACTGTCCCTCCTCTGAACATGTCCAAACCATCTTAATCTGTCTTCTCTAGCTTTCTCCAAACCCTCCTGTTCTCCAAACCCTCCTGTCTATGTTGTCCCTCTAATCCAGTGCTTCTCAATTATTTTCTGTTACGCTCCTCCTAGCAAGAAGAAAACAATTTGCATTTCGATTTTTTATGGATTTTAATTCATCTTATCGTTTCTCAAAAGTAGATTGATTTGATTCCATGATCTCAGTCCGTACCATCAGCAACAGTCAAAGTTCCATGGACTAGAAATCAACATAAACAACCAAGAAAGGGCTTGGATCAGAGAGTGTTAGTTACTCATTCAGCACCACAGGCGGCGCTAGCTCTCAAAATCTAAGAGAGTTTTTTTTTTTTAATAAATCGTAGAGTATTTTGAACAACCTACTGAAAATCCACTCAGTGAACTGACGGACATGTGGACAATAACGTCAGAGCTTATGACGTTGAGTGTCAAGCGTAGCAACAACAGAAAGACCTCCCCTCTCATCAGAATCAGAACATCAGAACCATCGACTTTGGCCTTATCAGAACTTACAATACATAATTTAGAAGATGGATCGTGTGTTGTATTAGAGGAGAGCCGTCCCATCCATATCTCTAATGTCTGTGCTCCTAAGAGTCGGATATATTTTAATTTGATGCTCGAGTCTGGAGGAGAGAAAACCAAGGTCCAGAATAGAGAAGGAGACAAAGGAGGGTTGAGTCACTACTTCACTGCAGGACGGTGAGCTTCTTATCTGCAGTGTCACACAAAGCTCCATGTGGGATAGGCAGCTAAAAGGTTGACTGACTGACTGACTGACTGACTGACTGGATGAATGGCTGCCTGACTAGCCAACCGTCCTCCCATCTATCTCCCCACCTCTCCCTCTCACTGTCTCTCACTCTGAGTGTCGGTCTTGTTGTCAGGTCCATTAGCTCATTAGACAGTATGTGATTGGAATAAAAACTACACTGGCTCTAATCCCTATGACACACACACACACAGACACACACACACACACACACACACACACACACTCTTTACCTCCACTTGCCCTTTCACTTCCCTTCTGCTGCCTGATCTCATTTCTCCCCTCTCTCCTAGCGTCTGCTCTTTGCTCCCCTAACATCAGAGTTATCTTTTTTTTTTTCCACCTTCCTTTCGTTCTAACATCATACAATCATTTGTAATCCGCTATTTTTGGAGTCGTAGCAACATTTTCAGCAACTGATGATGAAAAAACATCTAGAGTTGTGGTTTTCATGTGCATCAAAAACTTTAGATAAAGGTTCACAACCTTGTTTTTTGGAGAGCGGTGTAGTCAGAGAACCAGATGGTATTGAATTGTGCTTGGAGCATTGACAGAGCATTTGTTCTACCTGGGAATTTACTGACATGGCGTCAACTTTTGTCCGTGTCGTGTTGAGCCCTTGTGGTCAAAATCTTTACAGGAGATTTAACGTTCATGCTCGATTCGCCCAGAAAGTGGAGGGGTGGAGTGGAGTGGAGTGGACTGGTCTTTAGTATCTTCTTCAATGACGTTTCTCAGATAGTGTACCTCCAGACACAAAGGTGGCTTCCTCACATAGCAATCACAGTAAGTGCATCAAATGTGCATTTCAGCTTCGATACAAAACAAATGGCTGAGCATCTGTTCTAGATACTTCTCAGGTCTAGTAGTACACATTTCATCAGCTTATTTTAAAAAGTAACTCTTTATAATATATATCAGTGGTCCCCAACCACTGGGTCGGGGACCAGTACTGGTCCATGGGTGAATTGGTGTCGGGGCCACAGAAATAATGTTTCCTTTTTGTCCCCATCTGTCTATTACTTCCACTTGATCCATACCCATATCAACAAAAGAACTGACCAATAGAATGGCTAGGATTCCATCATCAATAATGCAACTATATTTGATTAGGAAATATTTCCTCAGTGACGACAACAACAATAAACTCAAAATGACGCAGAGTCAATGATACAAGGTTATAACCTTTTATACTGGTCTGGTAGCAGGAAATTATAGTCTGTGTGCACTTGAAAAATCCTTGTTGTGCCCATGCACAGTTAATTCAGGTAGGAAGATTTTATAGGTAGGAAAATATTTCAAAGCATCGGTAGTTTACTTTTATTAAGGGGTATTTATCTCCCACAACAGAACGACCAGTCCAGGACAATACTTAGAGACATTTTACCGGTCCCTGGTCCAAAAAAGGTTGGGGAACGCTGCTCTACATCAATTGACTGACAAATTACCACACATTTTTATATATTTGACTTTTGTATTCCAATATTTTATTGTTTTATGTCTCGTCTGTTTGTAAACTCATGTCATTTTTATTTATTTTTTTTGTCATTTTTGTCACAATTAAATCCGGTAGGAAGATTTAATAGGTAGGAAAATATTTCAGAACACCGGTAATTTACTTTTATTTAAAGGTATTTCTTTACTTTTATTAAACCTCATTCCAAACCACGTTGGCCTGAGTCAGGGTTGTGTTTGTGCTGACTGTGGCGCTAATACGAAATTATATCATAAGGTGCATTAATTATTAAAATTGTATACAGAGGTGCTAAACATGGTAAACAATTCCATTGCATCTGTATTCTACTAAACAATAGTGAGTGTTGATGGTGTATAAATATTGGCTTTTCATTTAATTATACCTTTTTTGATGAGTTTACTTTTACGGTCTCCATCCTCCAGGATTCAGTTGTGTAGTATTTCATAAAAAGAGGAACTACTTCAGTCTTCCCCTCATAGCTCATCAAAAATATTGAGGCAAATCATATTAGGTTGTTGTTCCCACAAGTGCATGCAGCTGGTAAAATTTCCGGCCCCACTTTAATGCTAAGTAGGCTTAAGTATCCAACTATACATTACGAACGCCGGGCATCAAGCTACAATACACCATGAATTTTTAAAAAGGCTGTAAATGACTATGAACAGCTGCCAGTGGGCAACTTTGCGAAGGCAGAAGCCGAGGCATGGCTCCCTTCTCTGCTCTCACCCGTCACATAGTTAGTTTAATTCATGCAAGTCATTCTGAAAGGCTAGAAGGGATAAATAATGTTAAATAAGCAGTTTACCACCGTTGAGCGATGCTGCACGCGGCCTGTTGTTGGGGCCTTTAACACAGGCGAGAGAATCATTTTCAATACAGCTCCACTTGGGCAGGCTGCCTCCGTGTTGTGACTCAAAGGTCGGTGCATTAAAAAGACTCACCCAGCAGGGATTTGTGTGAGTGATGATACATTTGCGCTGCCCTTGAGAGGCTGAAGCACATTTGATATCATTTCACGGGAGAACAAATGCGATGTTTGCATGGCTAATACTTTTGATCACACTCAACGTTACATTTTACAAGTATTAGCGTAGGAGTAGCTCATCTGTATCACAGGTTGACATGAGGACTATAGGTAGGTAGGTAGGTAGGTAAGGTAAGGTAGGGAGGTAGGCAGGCAGATGGATGGATGGTTAGGTAAGTAGGTAGATAGGTAGGTAGATAAATAGATAGATAGGTAGCTAGATAGCTAGATAGCTAGATAGATAGATTAAGGTAAGTAGATTGGTAAGTAGATAAATAGGTAGATAGACAGGTAGCTTGATAGGTACGCAGCTAGATAGATAGCTAGTTAGGTAGCTAGGTATATAGATAGCTAGGTAGGTAAATAGGTAGGTAGATGGGTAGATAGATGGATAGGTAGGTAGATAGGTAGACAGACAGATAGACAGACAGATGGGTAGATAGGGAGTATCCTTCAGGTATCACCAAATCACCAATGATGTCAACATTATTATTATAAAGGTCAAACCTTAAAACCACAGCGTTTTTGAAAACTTCCTGTTGCAGCATACTAGATTGCATTACATAAGAAACGAAGGATAGTAAACAAAACAGAACCAACACTTAAATGTGACAACAACAAAAACTACAATGACATCCTAACAACTATCATTTCTATCATTTGTGTACCGACTCATGAATATCAGACTGAGAAGAAGCATCTACTGAATCAAACAACCAACAACCTGCCATCCTGTACCTCCAGACTGAGTGGATCACAGCATTTGCATCCAATATTGGTTTTAAGCTTTCAAACAATATGCAAATAATGATCCTAAGAACTAAATTCTATGTCAACAAAACATTCTTTTTTATTATATTTAAAGACATCCGTAGGGGGGGACTAGTGCTTAAGGAAGCGGACTAGGGTCTGTAAGGCTTCAGGTTCAGGTCCACCGAGCACAGCTCTGTCCCAACCTCAGAACTTCTCATGGGATCACCACCCCTGGTAAGGCTCACAAAATGGTGCAATGTGATTTGGGTGGTGCAACTGACAATGAGCTGAATAAATAGTTAAAGACAGATCTTGAATATTTTCCCAAAGCCTTTCATTATAAGGAGATTCTTCCCGGGCTTCACTCGACAACCACCATTTAACACCACAAACTCATCCTCACATCGTTTTTTTTTCCAAGTTTCTGCTTCGGATGTTCTTCAGTGTGAAGTTGTAACCCATTTATCTGTGTTTGAGACCAGCAGGAGGACACATGCTGTGACCTCCCGTAGCTGGCTATGATAGGTAACTTGGAATTAAGTGTTTTGCCTGGGGACACACTGGCATGCAGCTGGAATTAAATCCTCCACCATATCATTGAGGAACCTGTCCTACCTCAACAAACTCTCAGGTGAATATATATATATATATATACAGTCAATACACAATAATAACTAATGTACCGCAAAGACAAGGCAGAGAAAGTGAAGGGAGTGTGGAGCAAATTTAGATGATGAGCAGCGTCCAACGGCAAAAACATCAATAAACACGGGTGAGGAAATGGGGGAGATTCTTGAATCAAGCAAAATTACATTGAGCTCATTTCCAACAGCAGTGACAAAGTGCAGACTTCATTACTTAAAGGTCACAGAGAATTGAGCAAGTGTGTCAGAGGCAGCTCCATCACTTTTGTGCCTCCCCTGGTAACACTTGTGTCTGTTGTGTAACTTTGTCTTTTAAAAAAACCAAAGCAATGTGGTGAACTGCAGATAATACTGCAAAGAATACACGAAAATACACGAAAAAAATCAAGGCACAAAACTTAATGTAGGACGGGTACATCCAGCATAACATAGCATAGCGTAGCATAGGAAGGTGTTTATTAAATGCTGGTCCAAATCCAGCCAGAAAAAATGTCCATTCAACCTCACATAACAGTGGTCCTCAACCACTGGGTCGAGTACCAGTACTGGTACGTGGGTGAACTGGCATCGGGCCGCAGAGAAATAATGTTTCCTTTTGTCTCCATCTGTCTATTACTTGCACTTGATCCATACCCATATCAACAAAAGAACTGACCAATAGAATGGCTAGGATTCCATCATCAATAATGCAACTAGTCATTGATACAAGATTATAACTTTTTATACCGGTCTGGTAGCAGAAAATTATAGGCTGTGTGCACTTGAGGAAATCCTTGTTGTGCCCATGCACAGTTAATTTAGGTAGGAAGATTTTATAGGTAGGAAAATACTTCGGAAATTTGCCACAACTTAACGGCCGGTGAGAACTGTGAGAACAGTATGACGCATTTAACCTGTCTGTGGTGCAAAAAAAGGTTGTTATATACTGTTATATAAAATACAGTAAATGCTACCTAAGAAGAAGGATTCTGTCTCGAGGATAAATGTAATTCTTGACCTTTGATTTAATTACATGTAAAACCGTGAAAAGATATTAATATCTTGGAATTCTTCCGAGTTTGCAGTGATTTATGACGTATACGGTGACACGGTGTATCCTACCAGCTGTAAATGCCTTGAGACGCATTAGGGTTGGAATTATTTAAGGTCCCTCGTCATATAAAATGTATTTTTAGAAAAATTGTAGGCACCTAAAATCTCCTTGAAAATGTGTCCCAAAGTCAGTCTGAGGAGACATGAGTCCCTGCAGCTCCTTTATAAGGCCTCCATTTACTGAGAATCTCTGTTTGATCACATAGAAATAGAATTGATAGAAACATCAGTCAATTTGACTTCGGGAGAATTTCCTCCAAGTTGGTCAATTCTCATGTCCTTAGGACGAGGCAGTGCTGCGTGGACAATATGATGCACAGAGGAAGAGTGAACACAGTCATCCTCTCTGAACTCTCTCTTCTCCCTCTCTCACCCCCCACCCCCACCCTCCTCGCTCCGCCTACGTGACTTCATGTTTCTCTTATACCTCACGCCCACTTTCTTCTGTTTCCATCTATTTACACTCTCTATTTCTGTTTTCTTTTTAAATCTCTCTTCCTCCTCCTGTCCCTTCATTTTTTCTCCGGCTGACTACTGGTTCCTATGGTGACAGGTCTCCGGTGCGTGCTGAGCTGTTACTATGGTAACTGACCTACAGTTGGAATCCTGCTCTCTGATCTTTGTGCCTATTTCGTCAAAGTTTTTAGGTGTTTTTATGTAGGATGAACTGTGACACAGATTACTGGGACTTAATGTTTTGTGAATTCCTCCACAGTTGCAGCAGGAAATCAGACAAACCTTTACGACAGGGATGGAAGTTCTGACTTTAAGGACAGTAATTAGGGTTTACTCCAGGTCATTCCTTCAACTTGACCCTACTATGCTGGACTCTAAATCAGAAAAATCTCCATTTGTGTTCATATTCTTCATTTGCAGTCTGATCCAAACATAGATCTTTTCATATTCTGTTAACACAGTGTCAAAAGAAGACGTTCACACTTATAAAAAAAAAAGGAAAAAAATTACAGCATGTTTTTCGCACCATGATTAATCCTAGATTCACTGAAATGAATAAAAAGAGGTGGGAGCTCAGATGAAAAACAAAATGAAAAAATAACTCCATGCTGCATTGGCAATAAATGTTATTGATTAAATGAGGACGGGACTTAAACCTCACATTATTTTTGATGCGTAAGGAAAAGTTTACCCGTATTTTTTCTTTTTTTTTTTCAAATTCTTTAACTCCACGTACTTTGCAAACACTGATGCAAATAAACTAATTCTGTCAGTGGGAATAATTCACCTAAAGGTCATTCTCCAGCCATGAGGAAAATACAGGAGACGCACCGAGTGCAACACAAGAGAAAGTTCATAAAACAGTAATGGACGACAAGACATGAGAGCATTGGCTGATTAGAAAAAAATGTATATTTCTTCAATTATTCCATTTCGGGTTTGACAGGTTTCAGTGTCAAAAAAGTAGACAAATGTTGAATTAATCCATGGACGAACAAACACTGTTCATTTAGTTCAGTCTATTTGATGGAAACAAACCAACAAACCAATTCTAAGTTAAAAGAAAAGTAACAAAAAAGCAAAAAAACAAAGACGTTTCTTCATTCTATAGTGTCTCCATCACACATATTATTTTTGAAGATATTCTGAGGAAACTTTGGAGCCAGATCACGTAGGAACAACAGAACTGATTCAAGAGGGAATCATTTCAAGCCACATCAAAATATATTGCAAGGCTCCAATGACAGGTGATTGTCCACTCAGGTTTCAGGAGTGTTAATTCTTGAGGATCCACACATGATCAAGATGTGAATCTTCTTCTTTCAGCTTGTCCCTTTTTTCAGGGGTTGCCACAGCGAGTCAACATTTTCCATCTCCCCCTGTCCTCTCCATCTTCATCTCTAACTCTAACCACCTCCACGTCCTCCCTCACTGCATCCATCAATCTCCTCTTTGTCTCCTACCTGGTAGCTCCATCTCTAGGATCATTCTTCTACCAATGTA
>JAFBJS010057588.1:0-24958 GCA_016785265.1 Paraplagusia blochii
TCGCAGCCTTTGCTCCAGTAATTTCTTTAATCTCCATAAACCCAAAGCCTGTACTCCCGTTGGTCACTCCTTTTAATTTCCTGCTGCAAATGATTGGAATACTCAAAAACTTGCTTTATTTATCCCAATCTCCACCTTCAAAAGCTCAATCCAACGGATACTAGAGCATCATTGCACCAATCTCTCAGCCACACATCATGTTTTCATGTCCACTGGTTCTCTTATTGTCTCTTTAATTTGTAATGTTGTGTTACCTGTCTTTATGTGTATCTGTGCCTCTGTATTCTGCTCTATTGACGCCTCTTGGCCAGGTCACCATTGTAAATGAGAAGATTTTCAACTGATTTACCAGGTTAAATAAAGGTTAAATTAAATATTTCAGAATTACTTCTCTACAACTCTTCACAATTTAACTCGTTGCCAGGATCAATATGGTTTTGACTTCACTGTTCAAAGACGTGAAAGAAGCAACAAACACGTGAATCTGTGGTGGACTAATGTCATCGTCTGACTTCCCATAAACTCCTGCTTTTACTGAAGTTATTTTCAGCTCTGATCATAAACGTTGGCTGACGCTGATGTCATCCAGTAATTGTTAACAGACTCCCCGCGACGTGGCTTTAGCTCCGGGCTGCGAGCTGCAGAGATTGGCTGTTAAAGTGGATCAAAATGATAGCATTTAATTCATCTCTGTTGGGTGGCCCTGATGGCCTCCAGAGTCACCAGTCTGTGTGGCGCTGCCTCAACTTTAAAGAAGTGTGGTTTATGGGGTAATTCTAAAGGCTTTTATGTCACAGAAGGTTTAGATCCAGAACACACGCTGCCGTGGGAAGTTGGACGTCGTTAGTTTGAGTCGAGGGGGAAGAGGAAGTGTTTCCTTATGTACCTTTAGAAAGCAACTAAATTCACCTTTGTTAAACTTGACATGAAAGTTAGAGAATAACATGAAAAAACTACTGCGCAAAATAACCTCTAAAATTGAAAAAAAAAACCCTAACCCCTTTTAAATATAAAAAAATATTTTTAAAAGCTATAGAAAAAAACAACTACAACAGTTGACAGAGAAGCAGTTGCATGGATATAATTTGAGATTTAAGATTATTCTTATTAGATTAAGTAACTGGAGTAGCCCTAATGAGCTTAGAGCTTTGAATGTGTCTTAAAGATTAAACAAGACAAGTTACAAAAATACTTAGAAATATAAATATAATTATAGGTTTATATTGTTTTGTGCAGAAATAGTTCACAATTCTTACGACAGACAGACAGACAGACAGACAGACAGACAGACAGACAGACAGACAGACAGACAGACAGACAGACAAGATTGAGATGGTTTGGACATGTTCCGAGGAGGGACAGTTGATACATTGGTAGAAGAATGATCCTAGAGATGGAGATTGATGGATGCAGTGAGGGAGGCCATGGAGGGAGTTGGAGTCAGAGTTGAGGATACAGAGGACAGGAGGAGATGGAAAATGTTGAAAAATGGGACATGCCGAGGAAAAGAACAAGAACTTTCAACATGTCACGGGAATTTATGAGAATACAGATTTTCCATGAAACATATTTTGTATAATTGGCATTAAAATCAACAAACTGACAAAATTGATTATTTGGCTGATGATGATCAAAGATGGGAGGGGTGAAATATTACAAAACATAAAGTTTTATCTCTAATCTAATCATAGTTTATATGCACAGCCTAACTGAGGAACAATAATTCCGATGAGTTCCCATGGAACACAAGAGCAACCACCATCACCACCACCACCACCGTCTTCATCATCTGCCCAAATCCATCCTCTATTACGACCACTTCAAATCATCAAGCTGCTTCCTCTCTGCTGGTGTCACTGTGGTCTGGCCTCCATAATCCTCTGACTCAAACTCCCATGATCAGAGACAACAGTGACACCCAGTCGTGCTGTTCACCTCCCCGTCACGTGTCAAAGTGAAAAATTCTCTTCCTTGTCCTCAAATTAGATCAAGTACAGTTTACATTGGCTGCACTCGCTGAGCCACAACAACACAGAAACAGTCAAATCTGTTGACAAATATGGTGGAGGAATATAATCCACACACTCCAGTCCAGTCATTCAGACTGGAGTATGAGTAAATCAATGGAGTCTTAACACTAAGACCAGGTAAAACCACAGAGGACATGATCAATGTTTGTTAACCAATGAGTATATCTAGTTTGTGCCTTTGTACACAGATATGACACATCAGTCTCCATAAAGCCACACTATCCACACTGAGATGTATTCTAACTGGTAAATATTTAAGATATTGCATTAAAAAGTCATTAGTCGACATTTAGCAGACCTATTGTGTCAACAACTCTATGAGATATGAATGTAACAAATAACAACAAACGTTTTAAAAAACATTTTGCCTTATTACCACATGTTTATCATTGACATATTGTGTTCCTTGTTGTTTACGTGACAACAGACTTTATACATTTACCTTGAATATGGTCCATTTCCGCGACGTCTCTTCCCGCCATGGAATTTCAAAATTCGCCCTTCCGCGTTTGTCCCATTTGACTTTCCGTAGTTGCCCTGAGTTTCCGGAAGTAGCTTCTCTGACAGCGACAACACAACAGTGTCTACAACATGATAACTGTTTTTAGCTAGTTCTACAATATGAACAAACAGGAGAAACCCTTGAACGCGATGTCAGGCTTTAATTTTACGATCACGTTAATTCCTGGGAAAATTATGACTTTTCTGATCATTTGAGCTACTTTGCTTTACGTTGGCGCTGCGGTTTAAAGTTAGCACACAGGGCTGAGGAATAAGAGGCATTGTAGTAATAAAGTAAGTGAACACTCTTAACCAACATTGTATTCCATATGTGTTAAACTACATTATGTGTATATTTTTCTGAATGTAGACGATACTGTACTCTGAGAAGAGAGAGAAGAAGATTATTGAATTATTTCATTGATATAACAGTACAACAACATCATGGAGTGACCTGTGGTTCTGCACAGAGACCACTGTCTGTGATGGTAGCTCATAGTCTTGGCCTGGTGTCCTGTAGGGGGCAACTGCAACATTATTGACATTTTAGTCTGATTTTACTGTGCTGACTCTGCTATGGATGAAGTGAACCCTGGTTTGTTAAAGAAAATAGTGACATAATTTGTGATTTGGGGGGCATTTATTTTTTTATTGATCTTGATATTGTTGTAACTTTTTTCACACCTTCAGAAAAATGCCTCGGTTGCAGTCCGGTGTGTGGAAACATTTTACCACGGCGATCATAAATGGGAGGGAAACTGTCATGTGCAATTACTGCACAAAGACGTACACGAAGAACGCCACTAAGATGCAGATGCACTTGGCCAAATGTAAGGAGTACTCGGTGGCCTCGCAGCAGTCTCCTGGTCCTGATGGATGTTCCGCCGCCTCCATCCCTGTCCCCTCCTTCCCCTCCTACCTGCCGTCTGCGAACCCCGCGGGGCCCTTCCTTATTGATTCAGTGGATCAGCGCAGCCAAGCCTACGCTGACGAGTTCCTGGCCAGGGCTGTGTACGCCACCTCCTCATCTCTCAACCTCACTGACAATATTTATTGGAAACGATTTTTCAATGTGCTGCGACCGGCTTACTGTCCACCCACCACGGAGGCTTTGTCCTCTCATCTGCTGGAGTGCGAGTACGACAGAGTGCAAACCCAGGTTCAGGAGGCCATAGGGAAAGCAGACAGTTTGACCATAATGGTCGGCGGCTTTTCACACCTCAAAGACAATGGAACTCTTGTTTACGTGGTAATGACGCCTGTGCCTCTGTTCTACAAATGCACAAAAACAAAAGACAAAACAAACGTCAGCTCCTTCTTCGTGGAGGAACTGAAAGGGATCATAAACGAAGTGGGACCTCAGAAGGTCTTTGCTGTCATCACTGATGACTGTCCAAAGATGGAGTCGGCCTGGTCGCAGGTGGAGGAAGCTTTCCCACACATAGCAGTGATTGGCTGCACAGCGTACGGCATCCAGCGGCTTTTTGAAGACTTGGTGGCACAGCCTTCCATGAAGGCGTTGTGCAGGAAAGCTGAACAGGTGGTGAGGCACGTCAAGGAGTGCAGGGTTTTAGAAGACACCTTTAATTTTTGGCTGAACAACAAGTTTGAAATCAACGCTTCCAACAGGACAACGCTAGCTCTGCCTAACAGCTGTGACTGGACTGGTGTGCTAAAAATGTTCAGTATCCTCCTCAACGGTCAGAGTTCACTCCAAGAAATGGCCAGCTCCCCTGATCTGACCATTGAAGCCTCAATCAGAGCCACTCTGCAGGATTCTGTGTTCTGGAAGGGTCTGGTCAGCAGTCACAACCTACTGAAATTGGTCTGGAATTCCGCTGACCACATTAAAAACGAGGACGCTGTACTTTCCGGAGTTGTCAACGCGTTCACTCAGCTGAGGTGCCACATAGAAAACTCTCTCCCGGGGTCTGTGCTGCACAGCTTGGAGCAGAAAGCTGTGCTGGCTTCACTGGACAGATGTGAGGAGTTCTGTGTGAAGCCCATCCATGCAGCGGCCTACATGCTGGACCCCAGGTACGTTGGGCAGCAGAGTCTGACGGCGGAGCAGATAAACGGCGCTTACTACGTCATATCCAGCCTGTCACATCATCTGAACCTTGATGAGGGTAAAGTTCTGGGCAGCTTTGCCAGGTTCTCGGCCAAACAGGGACTTTGGAAGGGAGCGGGAATTTGGAGCTCCTGCCGACATGTGCCGGCCTTCACCTGGTGGAAGGGCCTGTGTTCCTCAGAGCCATTGTCCGCAGTGGCCACTGCCATTCTTCAGATCCCTCCATCAACAGGGGTCTGTGAGACCCTGTGGTCACGACTGTGCAAGGCAAAAACTGAAGGTTCCCTCACAGTGGACAGGTTGGAGAAACTGGTCGCCGTGCAGACCAATCTCAACCACTTGGAGCCGAACGATTTTGAGTTGACGCCGTTAGAGAGCGAGGAGGAGGAGAAGAAGGTTTTCTTTCAGTCAGAGACTCGATAGAAATTAGACGTATAAGAACAGAGACGTCATTTACTGTTAACGACAATAGACTGATTTTCATTTGTTTTTAATTTTACCGAAAGTCACATTTATTAAATGATTTATCATAAATAACAATGCATACTACAAGTTTGCAAAATAAGTTTGGTTAATAAGATGTAAATAAATGAGATGTTGACCTTCAAATTCTATTGCATTGGTAAAAAAAAAAACATTGGTCTGTGTCTTTCCTGGGATTTCTGAATCATGTTGTATTTACATAGGGCCAGCTAGAAGGCCCTGACATTGATTCTGAAAGCTCTGACAGGCTCTGACGTAGGGCCAGCTAGAAGGCCTTGATGTTCATTCTTAAAGCTCTGGCAGATTTGATGGCAACTCACAACTCCAGACAGTTAAAACATGATTGAGTAAATAGAATCCTATCCAACAATAAAACTCAATGTTATCAGACACCCAGGAACACTTTAACAACGCACAATGTGGTATATACATAGGGCCAGCTAGAAGGCCCTGTAGTAAATCCTGAAGGCTCTGACAGATGTTGTGGCAGCTGACAACTCTAGACGGCTAAAACATGATTGGATATGTAGTATTTTATCCAACGATAAAACAAAATGTTATCAGATGTCCGGGAGGGCTTTAACTTTAACTGAAATGTTGTATATTCACTGGGCCAGCTAGAAGGCCCTGATGTTGATTTTGGAGGCTCTGGCATAGGGCCAGCTAGAAGGCCCTGTAGTTGATTCTGAAGGCTCTGGCAGATGTTGTGGCAACTGACAACTCTAGATGGCTAAACCATGATTGGATATGTAGGATTTTCTCCACTGATAAAACACAATGTCATCAGACTTCCAGCAGGGCTAAAACATTAAAGGACATGATGTATTTACATAGGGCCAGCTAGAAGGCCCTGACGTTGATTCTGAAGGCTCTGACAGGCTCTGACATAGGCCTGCTAGAAGGCCTCGATGTTCATTCTGAAGGCTCTTGTAGATTTCATGGCAACCTACAACTCCAGACAGTTAAAACATGATTAAGTAAATAGAATCCTATCCAACAATAAATCTCAATGTTATCAGGCACCCGGAAGGGCTTAAACAGTGATGTACATGTGCTATATACATAGGGCCAGCTAGAAGGCCTTGTAGTTGATTATGAAGGCTCTGGCAGGTTTCTGACATAGGGCCTGCTAGAAGGCCTTAATGATAATTCTGAAGGCTCTGGCAGATTTCATGGAAACTGACATTTCTAGACTGCTAAACCATGTAGTAGTCCATCTAGCAGTGAAACCAAACTTCATCAGACTTCCAGCCGGGCTAAAGCATTAACGGACATGATTTGTATTTACATTACATATGTATTTACATAGGGCCAGTTAGAAGGCCCTGTAAGTGATTCTGAAGGCTCTGGCAGATGTGGCAACTGACAACTCTAGACGGGTAAAACATGATTGGATATGTAGGATTTTCTCCACTGATAAAACACAATGTTATTAGATGTCCAGAAGGGCTTTAACATTAATGGACATGTTGTATTTACACAGGGGCAGCAAAAAGCAATATTTTTACAGCACACGTACTTAGTGACTGCTTTGTTGGGGTGTGTTCTCCAAGAAATGGTTGAGAAACACTGGACTAAGTGCAACTCAGTTATTACTGTTAGTCACATCCTGAATGGCACGACAATACATAACATTAAAATGCACAGTTGTCCTCTGAGCTGAAACAGTCTTTTTAGCAGCGTAAAAACTAAATTGGTCTCCAGCTCCGCTTAGAACCTATTTCAGATCTTGTCCTTTGTCCAGTTGAAGACGTACCTAACTTAGGTCAGCAGAAGCTACGCATACATTAATATCCAGGGATTATTTGGTGTCAGCAGACTGGTTGCCTGCTTCCCATCTTTTATTACTTTCTATTTGAGCCAGTTTAGCTATTTACCTCCAATAAGTCTCATTTCTGCTGACCTAACACTCAGCTGCTGACTGGACCACATTTCCTGGACATGTGAAAGCAGTAGAGGAGACAGTAACGGCAGCACCGTGATCAATGTTGGAATTGTTACCATCAGTCAGTCAAAATGTAGCATCTTTGTGCTTTTATCTCATAAAAATATTAACGTTCATAAGGTGATGCTACAGAGATGCTACTCTCTAGGACAGGCATGGGCAAACTAAGGCTCGAGGGCCAGATGCGGCCCGTAATTCTTCGTAATTCGGCCCGCCAAACTTGTTCAAATGAGTCACTTCCAATACAATCATCTCCTGAGGATATTGAAATGTGATGCATTTTAATGCAATAATGCATTTTTCTTGAAGGGCTGGTTGTAAATGAAAAAGTATTGATGAAAATATTGTTAATTGCTGTGTAAAAATGTTTTTTAATTCATCAGGTAATAAAACTCTGCTGCATTGACATTATAGAAGGCTTTGTGAGCTCCCACGGGCCATACGAAAAGACTTGGCGGACCACGTTCGGGCCCCGAGCCTTGAGTTTGACTTATACTGTATGTCCTATAGATTCCCATTGAATAAATGCTAAAAGCGTTTAATCATTGTGGTCTTTATGCATGACTTTTACATGTCACTTATCTAAAGTCACATGACTGCTCCATGGCTCTGCTCCTTATGCGGCCCACTGTCTAGTTTAAGGACCAATGGTGTCCTCTTCTACCACGGTCTCTTCCACGTTACTGCCTGGTGTCAGGGCAGCCGCAGGGATGTGCAGCCCGGGCCTTGTAAACACCAGGATTATTAATCCTAATTGGAACAAGGCAGCGGGGGCAGAGCCTTGAAGGGAACAGAGCTGTCGTAAATCTGACTCTGTTTTCTCCTCAGCATCACTCAGTAAAACCATCTCTTATCCTTCTTCTCACCATCGCCTCGCCTCGCTTCGGGTGCAAAGGGGCGTCGACTGTGAGAACAAAGGCAGGGCAGTAATGAAATGATGGTTCACGCTGCTCTGATTCTGACCGATAGTAAATGTTGGCTGGTTTTTCCTCCGAGATCACTGCAACGCCGTCGTCGTTCGGCGTCACGTCTTTGTCAGAGACGCTGGTCGACTCAGTGAAGAGTGTTTGTTGGATTAGGACAAGGTCAAAGTGTGGAGCTGCTCAGAATTCAACGCCGTGCGTCGCCAACGACAGGCCTTAAAATCTGGTGTTTTATGTGAAGTTTTATGACTTTTCTTTTTTTAACTGTTAACACATCTAATAAAAATGTGTTGTCCCGTGTCCTTCTTTGGTGTCTCTTCATTCATTTGTATGCTAACTCAAGCTCAACCAAGAAAGAAAAGGTAGAATCCCCGACGACACTGTTTTTGTCAATGCAAAACCATAGTTTTTGATGTAAGAACTGAAGTGATTTTGGTGACAATCAAGAAAACCATAAACTCCTATGAAGTTCTTATCAATTTATTTGTCTTAACAAATGGATATTTAGTCGAACCAGGCAGAAATTGAAGAAAACATCAGGGTCGTCTCATAGTTCTTTGCCATTAATATAGATTTTCTCAATAATCCCATGATGCAGGCATGGGCAAACTAAGGCTCGGGGGCCAGATGCGGCCCGTTGAGTTTCTTAATGCAGCCCACCAACCTTGTCCAAATTACATTATTTATTAATATTATCATTAAACTTCTGTCTTTTCCCTGCAATAATGTGGTCCACCCAGTAGATGATGTCATAAAGGGTATAAGAAAAGCAGGACTTTAGGTTTTAAACATGACTTTTACGTACATTTATTGTAGTTTAAATGGATTATCCATCTTTCTGCTCTAGACTTGGCCACCGTGTCCAATTTTTGGACTAATTTTTTGGCCTGCGAACCCGAAAAAAGTTGTCTCAACCCAGGTTGAGGTACCAAACAGATCAAGGTGGTCAGCCCTGGGAATTTACCTCACAACCGTGTTGAAACTGTTACTTTTGGTTCGTCAAAGCTGGACCCTGTCTGTCTTTCGTTTGTCCCTCTGTCCCTCCAATAAAGAGATATCATCTTGTCCGCGCAAAATGAGATTTCTATGATATCCAGGAAACACCAGCCTCTGGCAGCATCAGCGTCTCACTCCAGGACCAGGACCCTCCAATTGTGGTCCAGAAACAACAACTACCAACATTGTCCTCCCTCCTGGGAACTGTGATTAATACTATACGTCCAAATTCCCTGTTATGTCTCCTTTACAACACATTACCCAGCAGCACTCTGGACTGGACGCCCTCAGAGGCTGCAGTGTCTTTAAAGTGCAGACTGCGGCACAGCGCCGGGGTACGGACGGTGTTACTTGACGATAATTGATGTCAGATGAGATGGAGCGTAATTTTGTTATCTAATCAGGTCGGTAAAGTACGGCTGCTGCAGCAGCTGGTGCCGGTCCAACTGTGACTCCCCCTCCTCACCCCTCCTCCCCTCCCCTGCCCTCCTTCAGGGGCTGATAGTATTATCACAGCCTGGAACAATGGGAGGCTTTAGCCAGGAGTGTGTGCATGAAGGAGAGTTCAAGTGAGGAACTGATGAGCTGCTCACAAAAGAAGGCTTTGTCCTGTGACGGCCGAGAGGAGAAAGTTAGATCTTTACACCAGTATCAATGGCTGGAGATAAAACTCTGGAGGAGAAAAGGCTGAAGAACGAGACTTCAGGTCCGTCAGTGACAAAGACCAGAACTGAGGAAGAAGAACCTCTTGGATGAAGATGTGAAACATCTTCAAGAAACCTTCAGTTACTCTCCAGGTAACTATTTTTGGATGTGGTGTCACTGTGACGTCACAGCGCCATCAGCTGACTCTTGACATGATCAAAAATAGATTTGAAGTATCGAGCCACACCTTTGTCTTTATCAGGACTTTAAGTTCTGGTTTAGATAGTTCTGCTAAAATAGACTTAGTTGAAATTTGTGGCATTAACATTAAAGAAATGACGAACTGTACTCCTGTCGGGGGTGGCAGTAAAGTACATGATGGTGGTGCAGGGTATGTAGCAGGGCAAGATTGAATCATGATCCCTCAAATCATGAATTTGAGGGATCTTTACTGAGTTGTCCTCAGTTTGTTTAAGGAGTTTTGTGTAAAAGCGCTAACCCAACTTTCCCCTGAACTTCCTTCTAAGAACTCTACGTACACCAGAACAGACCATGTAAAGTTCAACTTTTAGGACCTTTTAATGTGCACTCACGTTCCTGTGGTTTCAGCCTCAGCCTCGTCTTTCTCACACCGGCCCATGTGCGTCAGCAGGTCCAGTCTTTATATAGAGGCGGCCATTGTGTCGGACTGTTGAGGCCACGGAGTTGCTCCTAACGTCCAAACTACTGTAATAACAGACTGGCAACAATTTGTGGCTGCAGCTTCCCATCATTTTCTCATTCCTCACCCAGGATAACACTGTCCCACTCAGCAGCCCCCCCTCCTGGTTCCCCACAAAAAAACAAGTGATGACTTTTGCCAAGGAGACTGGATCTACTACCGGTCATTATCGCAGTGAGGAGCCAGGGAGGTGGTGAAGGGTGATAGGACGCTAGGGTTGCAGATATGTAAAGTAACCTGGTAGTGAGAAAGGAGGAGGGAGCTCCCCTTCCCTCTCCTCCCTCCCTCACTCCTGCCCCCTCCTGTTCTTGCTGCTCTCAGCAGCCCGTAATGCTTTTATAATCACATTCCATCCCAGCTGAATCTGGAGGAGGTGATCGCAGCGTTTCTTTTTCTACGACACCACCTGCTGTAAAGTGGTTCAAACGTCAGGTGGAGTTATAGTAGTGGGAGTAAAGGCCTGTTCCTCTGCATTAAAGTATCAGCGCCTCCTGGGGGAGAGAAATACTCCATTAGAAGTCGGGGAAAATGTTGGCTTAAGTTGTTTGTATAGTGTATATATGTAGTTTGTTTTCTATATATTGAATGTTAGACTTTTACTTATATTTATTTATACAGTCATGGAAAAAATATTACTACATATGTGTATATGTGTATTTTTACATGTTAACATGATGTATATACATAACGTTTTAAAATCATTTTAATTTCTGAATTTTAAATATATAGTGGTGTGATAATTCACATAGCGATCCAGCGATTCATATCTCGATTCACAGGCTACAATCTGATTCAGGAACGATTCTTAAAAAATATTAAATGATCGATCCAGTTCGATCCGATTCGGATCAGTCCGATCCAAATCAATCCAAAACGATTAATTTGCACACCCCTAATATATATATAGTGTATATTAGGGGTGTGGCGAATCACTCACATAACGATCCGATTCATATCTCGATTCACAAGCTACGATCCAATTCAGGAACGATTCATAAAAATTTTAAACGATCGATCCAGTTTGATCCGATTCGGTTCAGTCTGAACCAAAATGATAAATTTGCACACCCCTAATATATATATTTCACATATATTTGCACATGTATATCGTTGTATATATTTAAAACATCTTTGTATGCCTACAAAAATGCTATATGTTTACTGTACCATATATATATTTGTATTTTTCTATTTTATCAAAAATAGAAACAATTATATCCACAATAATAGTGAAATTAATAGTTTTCATAACATATAAATATTAGATATATTAGATATAGAGTATATACTGTTTTTTTTAAATAGTTTATTTTATGTAGTTTGGCCCAGAGGTTAAGGAAGCGGACGTGAGTTCACATGACTTCAGGTTCTAATCCACTCTGATCATAGCACCGCCCCGACTGGCTTACAGTGTGGTGCAGTGTGATTTGGGTGGCGGTGGTGGAGACTGCTGCCCCTGAGACCATTGGAATTGACAGAATATAACAAAAGTCCCAGAAGAAGATGAATGTCAAAGTTTTTTCGTGGGAATTGCACCGACGTCTAAACCTGACCAGGGAAATGTTGTTGTGTGGTGGAAGAAGTCGACCATAAAATGTCGTGTTATACTTTAAATGCTGCCTCCAGCTTCTCTAATTCTATAACATAAGGCAGACGGTGGTTGACACAGTTAATCACTGTGATTATTCAGCTATGAACGCTGATTATACACATTTATGTCACGGTTCAATTCAGAAACAGCTGGAAGAGTCAGACACCGTGCTGTAGGTGTGACGCACTGCGCCCGCTGATCACCACTTCTAAAAAAAAAAAAAAACCCCAGAACTTTTCTGGTTGTTTGTTTGCTTGTTTGTTACCACGGAGTCACATGACTTCCTTCAGTGAAGCCACTCAGCCTTAGTTCAACATTCAGGTGGACGACGGAAATGTAACTCACCTGGTGCAAATCAGGCGCCGTCACGACACGTGTGAACGCTGGTGGATTTGAAGAGCCGCTCATTTTTTCAGCATAAAAATCTTAAAAAAAAGGCAAATAAACAAGTGTTATTCAACCTCACAAAGATGAGCTTTTTTTCACACTGAGTTTTTGTATGTCTGGCTTTATTTGTGATTAATTAAGAATTAATTAAGATGATTTAAAGTGGTAAATCAACATGTAAATGACAATTAAATAAAAACAGATTTTTATTCCAAACACTCATGGCTGCATCTGTTTCAACCTAAGAGTAAAGCTTTTTTTTTTTATTTTCAGATTGAAACACTACCGTATTAATGTGTTGTGACCAAAGTCATTCATCAACTCCATTAATTAGAAAACCAACATTTTCATCACTGATCTGGAAACAATATTTTTTTCGTATTTTTTAATTGCAAAACTCTGGCTTAGTAAAAGCAGCTGCGACTGTTACCAGATGTGACCAGAGTTCATTTGGTTGGAGAGAGAAAAAGGCAGATAAAGGATTTGGCTAAAAAACGTTGAACGAGTTCCACCATCGTTTATCAGCTCCAGCTTTAAGTTTGTGTATTTTTCTGGGTCCAAGACGCCGAGCGACTCCTCTCATCCATAAAATAAAAACCACTAAAAACTGTTTTGTTGGCCGACTTGAACCCAAACAAAGGCATTACATGTGTGTTGGTTTGATTCCATCTCATTAACTCACAGAGGAGTCAGAAGATTTTCACTCTACACACCAGCTGTATTTGGACGTAAACTGTTTATCCCAGATGACATGTGTAGGTTTATAGGCAAGTGCATGTTCTGTCATGAGATGAACAAAGAAAATGCTTTTAAAACTGAGACATGGAGCTTAAAGTTGATTGATATGAGGCAAAATGTTAGAAAATGCTCAAAAGATCATTACAAGTGCAATGCAACATGTGTTTGTCTATTAAAGACAGTGTGTTTTGTGAAAACCATCATCTTCAATCATACACTCCACACTATTGCTGCATCTCTGGCCTTTTCTAAATAGATAAACAATAAACAATTGGATTGAATATTTTGAGTCTGTTTTGTCATCTTTGTTTCTACCTTTATTAAATGCATGAACTTTAATCAACAGACCAGAGGAGCAAACCTGTTTAGCGATCACCATCATAGATTCAGTCATGTCAAAAGCGACGCCAAGGACAAGAAGCAAAACATCATTTCTGACAGGTTCAGCGTGATCTGTGGAGCAGATGTTATTGGCAGCATCCTGATACTGTGGGCTGTAGTCCCAGGGTTAAAGAAACACAGGAGGCCCAAAAGGAAAACAGTTGGAGTCAGAGTTTGACTGTCAGCCCAAATCATCAACGCCCAAAACCAAGGAGGAAACTCTGAGGCACCTGAGACCTAAACATCCTCCAGTTAAGACACTGTAGCTCAGGCTCCCAGAACCACCAACATCCAGGAAAACGTGGGAAAATGAGGTGAAAAGATGAGTCTGGTGGACGAAATTAAGAAGAAAACTTTGAAAATGTGCAAAAAAATAAAAGTCAAAAAGTTGTCTGTCAACCTGTCCAGAATGAGGAACATTATTAACATTAGAGAAAAAAAATATATAATGTCTTTGGGAGTGTTGGGACTAACGCCTTACTTGCAACGCCGTTACGTAACTAAACTACTTGTTTCAGTAACTAATAACGTAACGTGTTACTTCTCACATTCAGTAACGTCGTTATTGTTACTGTGGTGTAAAGGGGCTTGTTACTCATTACTATCTGTGGTCCAAATGGACGCTTTCTCCCGTCCACGGAGACAGGACTGTGTGGGGGCGGAGCCTGTCTTCTGCCTGTCAGGTTATAATAAAGACGTCTGTCAAAATGTCTAAACATCTATTTTGTTTTTATTGTTCCTCTACATTTCATTATGATAGTCGCTACAGAACACAACACTAAACTTTTTTAGTGTCTTTTTAAAGTAAAGTAACTAATTATTAGTTACTTTTATGATTAAGTAACTAGTAACGTAACTAGTTACTTTTTCAGAGCAGTAACTAGAAAAGTTACTTTTTTTAAGTAACCTGCCCAACACTGGTCTTTGGACACTTTGAATCACGTGACCAATGAGATGGATGGACGTTTTTCCTGAAGTCCGACAGTAGAGTCATTCAGACGGATGATGTCAGAGTAAACAAGGACAGAGTGACTCTGTTTTCCCATCACCTCATCTGCTATTGGACACGACTTGTGGGGTCCGCACGCACACACGCACACCCGCACGCACAGGATAGTGAGTCCTTTTGACAACAGCCATAAAGATATAAAACAAAATAAAAGAATGGTCTGAAGAGTCTAACCATAACCATAACCGTGAAGGCTCCGAGCGGCCGCTCCTGTCACACACTCTCAACAGAGTGAACTGATGTACAGTGTGTGAGGTGAGAGCTGAGCTGCTGCACCTCCAGGACTGGAACACCAGGCTGTGTAAGCAAATAAAAGCGCTGACTCGGCCCCACCGCTGCCCACAGGTGTGTGACGGTGTGTATATAATGGTGTGTTTTTACAGGTGTGTGAGAACATCAGCCAGTCTCTCTGGGCTGTGAGGGGTGGAGTACGGTGGAGGTTCAAGGGATGTTGTTAAACTACACTGTCGTCTGCCAGGAACTCTGACTCTTTATTTTTCACTAAACACTTTGGGAAACGTTAGCGGATTCACCTGGAAACACATTTATATTTGAAGGTTGGAAATGACTGGAGAGTCAAAGAGGACCATTGTTGGACTTTATTCCTCTGCGTTCAACCAACGTGAGCCCCAGACTTTTAATTTGAAAGTCCAGGGTTTCTTATTCCTATTTAACTCATATTATTTGCAATAGGTAGAGGAGAGGAGAAGAATAGAGTGGAGTCAGGATGGAACAACTGGAGAAAAGAGTCAGGAGTGATCTGAGATAGAAGAGAGTCAGCTAAGGTGGAGGGACGGTGGAGAGACCAGCCATGATGGACGGATTAGAGACACTAGGAATAGACAGGAGACAGGAGACAAAGCTGGAGGTGGAGGAGTCAAAGATGCTGAGGTTCTCTTTGGGAGAGACAAGGATGGACAGGATCAGGAATGAGGTGATTAGAGGGACAACACAGACAGGAAGGTTTGGAGACAAAGCTAGAGAAGACAGATTGAGATGGTTTGGACATGTGCACATGTCATGTAAAAGAATGATCCTAGAGATGGAGCTACCAGGTTGGAGACAAAGAGGAGATTGATAGATGCAGTGAGGGAGGACATGGAGGTGGTTGGAATTAGAGTAGAAGATACAGAGGACAGGGACACTTGTTAACTAGCTTTGGCAAACCCTGAGAAAAGGAATAAGTCGAAAAGAGAAGAAAGAAGACAGGAGACTTGGAGAAAAAGCTAGAGAAGACAGATTGAGATGGTTGGGACATGTCCAGAGGAGGGACAGTGGAGACATTGGTAGAAGAATGATCCTAGAGATGGAGCTACCAGGTATGAGACCAAGAGGAGATTGATGAATGAAGTTAGGGAGGACATGGAGGTAGTTGGAGTCAGAGGAGAAGATACAGAGGACAGGGGGAGATGGACATTGTTGACTCGCTGTAGCAACACCTGATACAATGGATAGGCCGAAAAGAACAAGAAAGAAGAAGACAGGAGACAGGGCTGGAGGTGGAGGAGTTAAAGATGCTGAGATTCTCTTTAGGTGAGACAAGGATGGACAGAATCAGGAATGAGGTGATAGAGGGAGAACAGAGACAGGAAGGTTTGGGGACAAAGCTAGAGAAGACGATGAAGAGATGGTTTGGACATGTTCACATCTCTCATCGTCTTTTTGTGTTGTGGTTTGTGAATCCTGGTCACGTTGTTTGTCAGTGGCTCCAGAGCAGGGATTCATTCCAGTCCGTCTGCTCTTGATTGGCATTAACAAAGTCTCATTAATCGTCCCTGGGTGTAATTAAAATTTTATAAAAATTCACAAGTCATTGCTGCGACCATTATTTATATTACAGAGGACACACACACACACACACACACACATACACACACAGACACTTCATTTGAATTTGTAATGATGTTGTGTGTAATGAGGGGGAAAAGGCCGATATCAGTGAGACATATTATGGTATGGACGTGTCAACAGGAGACAGAGATGGCTGTTAATTACAGATCAGCACGGACTGATTACTCAACGCCGTCTAATGAACTGTCTGGGAGTCAAGTCGCGGCTCTGATGTGAGGGACGTGGTCACAGTTAAAGAAGAACGGGGACGAGCAGTGATGTCACAATCTCATTGACCAATCATTGGTCGAATAGAAGACCAGAGGCAGAAAATTTTCTAAAAATGAAAAATACCTGGCAACAGATAAGAGACAAGAATGAACAAAATAACATTGGAAAAAAAATGAAAATTTTTTTTTTGTCTTTTTCTGTTACGCCCCCTAAATAGTTCTAGCTACACCTCGGCATAACATCGTATCCTTGTTAACATAAAGAAACAAAAAAAAGAGATATAGTTCAACTTACAAGGATGTGCAATTACACTTTATTGTAGTACAGCGTAAAAGAAGCGTGTTCCCCAGGGTCACACGCACCCCCCAGGGGGGCCCGCCCCATACTTTGAAAACCCCTGGTTTAAACCATTAAGTTGTGACCCACTCTCATAGAATACAAACCAAGCAAATTAATAAAAAAAGGAAAAAAATATATTTGAAAAATCCCTTTTTTTAACATACTAATTTTATTCAGCAGCCTTTCAAAATAAGAGATTTTCTGAAACAAAACACATGCTCAACAGCAGATTCATATTATTTGGATTTTTTTTGACCAGCTGTCCGCGACCCCTTCAGAACGGGTCCACGACCCACTTTTGGGTCAGGACCCACCAGTTGAGAACTACTGGTCGAAACACTTCATCTCTGACACTGATATCAACTGATACTGATCCAAGCACTACACCCAGAACTTAGTCAAACATCTCAGGATCATGGACACAATTCCAGAAACTTTTTTTAAAAATACTTGTACTATGATGAAGCATTAATGTCAAGTGTTTGTCACACAATGTTGTTGTTTTTGTGTTAATCTAAGGCTGTTGTTGTTGTTGTCTCACCAGTGTCTGAAGACCAAGCAGCTCAGGCTGAAGGTGAGGACCACACATGGAGGTTGAACGGTGTGAAATCCTTTCTTCTTCTTCTTCACTGTTCTTACTTTGACGACTCCCCTTGAAGCGACCTCTCCTGGAAAATCAGGACTGAAGATGTTGGACTTGGCTACAACTTGGAGACGCGTCTGACGTTTTTTGGTGAGGAATGAAGGAGTTCCTTCAAACATTTCTGCACACCTGGAGCAGAGCAGAGCAGAGCGGAGCGGTCAGGGTGGTCAGAGGGTGAGGAACCGTCAGCCCCACACAGACACGTTTCCACAGATGGAGCCAAAGTTTGTGCAGATGACGTTTGACGTCAGCGTCTACTCTGAGGTCCATCCTGTCTTTGAGCTGAGGTTTGTTTGACTTCCTACAGTCAGAATGAAAATCACTTCTGAATCATCAGCTTCACATCAATCTTCACTGACATCATCTCAACTCTTTGGATTTTTCTCTTCGTTGCCGAACGTTGAACTATTTCTTCACCTGTTTTCTTTATAAATATATATATTGTCAAATAAAACATTTTATTTTGTTTTATGCTACATCTGCTGTTTGGTTTTGTTCTGTTGGACTTGGATGAACCATCTGACGGGTGAATGGTTGGGTGGATGAATGAACTGATATTGGATGGATGGGTGGATGGATGAACAGATGGATGGATGGAATGATGGCTGGATGGACAGATGGACGGACGGATGGATGCTATATTAATGGATGGATGGATGGATGGCTGACTGCATGGATGAATGGATTAATTGATGGATGGATGGATGGATGAATAGCATTCATCCATTCATTTGTCCATTAATCGATTCATTAAAAATATGGATGGATGGATGGATGGATGGATGGATGGGTGGATGGAAGGGTGGATGACTGGATTCATGAATGAGCAGATGAATACATGGATTACTTCATGGATGGATGGATGGACAGATGGATGGATGGGTGGATGACTGGATTGATGGATGAATGAATAGATGGGTGGATTAATGGACAGATGATGGATTGACGGGAATAACGGGTGGATGGATTGCTGGATTAGTAGATAGATGGAATAATAGATGGATGAACGGATGAATGGACGGATGGTTGGATGGATGGATTAATAGACTGATGGTTGGATGGATTAATGAATGGATGGGTTGATGGAGAGATTGATTGACAGATCATCTTGACTTTGTTCCAGATAGATAGAACTTTATTAATCCCACTTGGCAAACTAAGGCCCGGGGGCCAGATGTGGCCCGTTTGGTGTTATGATCCGGCCCACCAGACTTGACCAAATTTTACTTTTCATTTATATTATTGTTATTCCCTGCTAAGCCAACACTTCCCCAAAATAAATACTCAATCCTTCTTCTCTTTAGAAGTTCTTTGTGCAGGATTTATTTTACCGTTGATTCCACAGTTGTCTCCCGTCCAGCCTGGTCCTCGGCTGCTCGTCCTCCAAACTCGAAAAACTTTGATTGTTAGCTTTCCATCCGCACCAAACAGGAAACACTACGCCAGCGTCTGTGTGTGTTTGTGTTGTTGCTGAAAGCCTGCCTGCGCCTCATCTCCACCCAAGACCGACTGTCTCTGAACCCCAGCAGACACAAGGTGCAGCAGCCGGAGTGGAAAAAAAACAAAAATAATTAAACAAACAACTTTTCCTCCTGGCATGAATTTAGACGTTGACATTCACCGACGTACGTCAACTTTGCGTGTGTTGCCAGTGGCAGAGCTTCACAGGGCGACGACGTCAGAAACGTGGATTTTTCTGGGTGGTTGGGGTTGAAGGAAAGACTGTCGTTTCCAGAAATAAAAATATGACGCCACCCAAAAGTTTGGGTACAAGTCCACCAAAGTATCAGTGTTTGCGATGGAATCTGTGTTTGAGCAAAGAATTATTTTATTTTAATAAAATTTGTAGAAAAGTTTTATTGGTGTTTCTAGAATCCCCCAAAGTTTCTTTATCTTCTTTTCCTTTCAACTTGTCCCTTTCTCCAGTGGTTGCCACAGCGAGTCAACAATTTCCATCTGCCCCTGTCCTCTGTCCTCAACTCCAACTCCAACTTCCTCCACGTCCTCCCTCACTGCATCCATCAATCTCCTCTTTGTCTCCTACCTGGTAGCTCCATCTCTAGGATCATTCTTCTACCAATGTCTCCACTGTCCCTCCTCTGAACATGTCCAAACCATCTCAATCTGTCTCCTCCAGCTTTTTCTCCAAACCTTCCTATCTGTGTGGTCCCTCTAATCACCTCGTCCCTGATCCTGTCCATCCTTGTCACCTTGTCATCAGAGAACTGGTTCATTCCAGTTCAGAAGACAGACGCAAACTCCGTGATTATCAGGGGAGGTTTGGTGAGGACGATCTTCAGCTTCCTGTGTCTAACGTTGACGGTTAGGATGGTGAAAACAAACGTTTCCTAAATTAGATTTTTCTCTTAATTCTTCTACATCAATAGTTTTGCTCTCATAATAACACGTTGTGATGACAGCAGTCGACGCCACCGAGGGACTGAAATGAATTCTTTCCATTTCCAGATAAGAGACAAATTGGAGTTTAATAAAAGAATCTGTGAAAGCGGAGGATGGAACGGTATTAAACAGCAGCCAAGAAGACGAGAAGTGATGAGACCAGAAAACACGTTTGACAGAAGGACAGAGAGAGAGAGTGTGTGTTTAACACCAAAAGACAAAGACACACACACACACGGAGGCCACTTCTGGTCAACATTAGGAATGTGAGACAACGAAAGTCCACGTCTGAACCGGTCGTGAGAGAGAAGCTGAAATGATCTGAGGAACTTCCCTCGGACACCAGTCGGTACAGAACAGCACAGTACAGTATGGTACAGTACAGTACAGAGGTCAGTCCATGGAGACAAGGGACAACTTTCCTTCTTTCTTCTGTCCCCTTAGAGTCAAAGATCAGAGTACTTCATCTCAGGTTCTGGAGGACAGTGAGGAGAGTAGTGAGGTGATCTGAACGTCTTATACCTAAAACTACCTCCAGTAACAGTTGAGTAACTTTATTGACATTATTGTAAATATTATTATATATAAATACTATTGTTGAGTAACCTTAGTCTCTGGCAGTAACATTATCATAAATATTATTCATTCATTTATCTTCTCATCAGTCTCCATGATTACCACCCAAATCACACTGCACCATACAGCCTGTGGGTGGTGAACCCAACCTGGCAACTGGCGGATTAGAACCTGAAGCCAAATCTGTCTTCGTAACCACCAGGCCACCACAACTTACCTTTAATGTAATATTTTATTGCCCTACCAAAGGTTGGACCCACTGAAAATTGTCCAGCGACACACTTTTGGCCCACGACCCACCAGTTGGGAATCAGTCAATGGAAGAACAACTTTTATGTCTAGATGGAGTTGAGCTGCAGGACGAAGGAGTAAAATCCTCCTCTGTAGTAAGAACGTCAACACGGTGGATGTCAGTTCTCCACCCTTCCTCCCCTCCTCCCTCCTCACCTCAGTTCTCCTCCCTCCCTCCCTTCACTTTTGTTCCGTTTCTTAAAAATAATATTTCGTCAGCGTAAATAAGATAAGGTCAAATATGGCAGCGCTGACGTTGCCCTCCCCTCCTCTCCTCTCCTCTCTTCTCCTCCCTAATATTTTATTGCCCTACCAAAGGTTGGACCCACTGAAAATTGTCCAGCGACACACTTTTGGCCCAGGACCCACCAGTTGGGAATCAGTCAATGGAAGAACAACTTTTGTGTCTAGATGGAGTTGAGCTGCAGGACGAAGGAGTAAAATCCTCCTCTGTAGTAAGAACGTCAACACATCCACCCCTCAGTTCTCCACCCTTCCTCCCTTCCTCCCTCCTCACCTCAGTTCTCCTCCCTCCCTCCCTTCACTTTTGTTCCGTTTCTTAAAAATAATATTTCGTCAGCGTAAATAAGATAAGGTCAAATATGGCAGCGCTGACGTTGCCCTCCCCTCCTCTCCTCTCCTCTCTTCTCCTCCCTCTGGTATCTGACTCCTCCCTCACTCTCCCCCATCTTCCTCTCTCTCTCCTCATCACTCCTTTGTGTCTCCCTCAGATTGCTTCCCCTCTTCCTCTCTATCCCTACATTACCTCCTTGTCTCTCTCCCTTTCTTCCTCCTCTCCTCCTCCTCCTTTTCTCCCCTCTGAGGAACAGTTTGATGACTTTCCTCCAGACTCCTCGTCCTCCTCCATCATTTCCATATAAATGAGCAGCAGACAGACAAACACCGCCCGATGTGAAATTCACTTGTGTGTGAATCGTTACATCTGTGGAGCGCTGTCTGTCTGGTCACATGACGCCTCATTTTCATATCAAACACAGAAATACTGCAGGAATATAGGTTTCCACCACCGGCGCCTGAAGAACAACTGAATACAAAAGAAAAATAAACTTTGACTTCTTATGTTCTACTTAATGTTTAAAGAATAGACTGGAATAAAAAAATAATAATAAAAAAATACCAAACCAACCGACCTGGGTCCCAGCCCAGTTCTGGTTACCGGCCGTTTTCCCAGGGAGAGACACTTGACTCCGGTTTGCTCCTGGAATCCGAGTCAGGAGAGTATGAATAGGAATGGGAGATATGTAACCATAAGCCCTGCATAAACATGAGCTCCGTGAATGGGAATAAATAGACAAATGGCCAAAAACTGTAGAGTTGAGTTTCCTGCAGCCCAGAAAGGTGAAAGGGAATACAGGCACGGGCGTGAAGTTCTTGGATTTGGAGTCATTTTTGGGCCAAAACCCGGACGCGTGCTGCACCTCATCCTTTGTCTCCATTACTTCTCCACCCTCTCTGCGAGCGCCATCAGAAACCATACATCAGGTTGAGGCCCGTTACAGCTCCGACTGAAACATTAGTCCCGGAGGAGGTTCCAGGCTACGGCCGAGCAACACTCACCCATTCAGGTATCACCTTCCAGCGTTGGCATTTATATAAAAATACAAAAAAAAAAAAAACTTTCCATAACAGTTGAGGATAAGGTCTCCCTCCACACAGCACAGGTAACTCTACACTATTGTGTTTCCTGCTGCTCTGAATAAGAGAGAAATGTTCACCGGTTTTCACCACAGCTGCTGCTGCAGGGAGGAGGATACACCTGGAGAACAGGTGTATTTTCAAAGACCAGACCTTAAACACAGCAGACTTGGGATTTAACAATTTGAGAAACTACATTTTAAGATAATATTTATCTCTTGTTTACGTGGTTTTGCGAAGACATCTGTAAAAAGTCCAAATTTAAAAAACGAGGATTAAATTGAAATTGCTCTACTGCCATCTAGTGGAAATAAATTGTATGTGCAGCAACATCGTCCCGTCCCTTTTATATTTTCTCAATACTTAAAGTAATGAATATATATTTGGTTTATCTACTACGATATGTATGAGATAAATATTTATTTCGTTTCCAACTTTTAAGGTAACTTGATTTATCTTTTTCTTTGTTTTTCTTTAGTTTTGAGTGAGTTTTTACTTCTTATTTCTACAGATTTCCGTGATTGTTTAAGCCACAGAACCACGCGTCAGCAACGTACATTGTTAGCAATGTTAGAAGTCAAATGTCGTGCTGCCATCTAGCGGCTTTACCGTGCATGTGCACGATGTATACAAAGTTTTAAAAAACTGTCGCTTTATTCATTTATAGAGTGTAGAAATTCAGTTGTAAAGTGAGTTATGCTTGGGTGAATCCTAATGTCAAGAATTAAAATTATTTTTTATGAGATTAAACTGATGAGACAAGAACTGGGAAGTTAGGATGAAGAGTTTGGATTAGCATTAGAAACTGTCTCAGATTGGAGATTTAGGTTACTTCGAATTTTACAGAAAAAAAAAAAATATATATGTAATCAAAACCAAAAATCCAGCCGCTCCATAAACCAGTCCGTGACCGAACACCGAACAACGTCACGTCTTCTAGATCTTTCCATCAACCGTGTGACTTCATACAAGCAGGAAAACCAGAGCCATATTGAAGACATAGTTTCACAGCAGAGTGGGAATCCCCCATCATCCCATATAGGAACACACACACACACACACACACACAGACACACACACACACACAGCGACACACAATCAGACTCTCTCAAACACACAAGCACAAAGTCACACACGTATACACACACAGTCACACTCTCTCAAACACACACACATAGTCATGCACACTCAAAGTTACACACATACACACAAAGCCACACAATCACACACACAGTGACACACAGTCACACTTTCTCACACACACATACACACACACACAGTCACACACAGACACACGCAGTCACACACATCCACATACACTCTCACACACAGTTAAACAAAGTCACACAAACACTCACACACACACAGTGACACACAGTCACACTCTCTCAAGCACACGTACACATACACATTCACACACACATACACACATAGTCACATACATACACGCAGATACACACACAAACACACACAGTCACACAGTCACACAGACACACACACACATACAGTCACACAAACACACGCAGTCACACACACACACAAAGTCTCACGCACACACACTCTCTCACACGCACACACACACACATACAGTCACACAGTCACACAAACACACAGAGTCTCACACACTTACACACACACACACAGAGAGTCACACACACCTACACGCACACACTTGTCAAAGTGTCGACCATAGCTTTGTCAGCCCCGCCCAGTGATGACCTCACTGCAGACTGTGTGTACACGGTGTACCGTGACTGACTGTGTTCAATGGTGTGTGTGTGTTTGTGTGTGTGTATAAATGAGTGCGGTCAGTCTGACAAGATTGATGGAGTGTGTTTGTTAAAACATAATCAAACTGGTCTGTTCAAACAGAGCTTTTCTACCGCCAGAACTTTAATTCCTGTCCACCAGAGGGCACTGTTGCTTCACTCTGCCTTGAAGCGATACTGCTTTAGTCATCAGCTTTTTCTGCTCATGCAGTCAGTAAATAACCGCGCTTCATGACGTAATGTTACACTAGAAATGATATTGATGAAGAGATGAAGATGATGAGGCTGGTCAAACTGATTGAGATGTTTTGGAAATTGCCAATAAGAGGACAATGGACTCATTGGTAGAAGCAGAGGTGGCGCTATAGGCTCCAAGTAAGATATCGCTGGGGCCCCCTTGTGGCTGGGGCCCAACACGACTGCCTGTCATGCCTGTCCTCTAGCGCCTCCCCTGGTTCGAAGACTGTTAGAGATGGAGCGACCAGGCCTGGTGCAAGTTCATCATGACAGTGTGACGTCACCACATGCAGCTGTAAAGTCTGTCTCTTATACACATCTATGAAGAGTTTGGATTAGCATTAGAAACTGTCTCAGATTGGAGATTTAGGTTACTTCGAATTTTACAGAAAAAAAAAAAATATATATGTAATCAAAACCAAAAATCCAGCCGCTCCATAAACCAGTCCGTGACCGAACACCGAACAACGTCACGTCTTCTAGATCTTTCCATCAACCGTGTGACTTCATACAAGCAGGAAAACCAGAGCCATATTGAAGACATAGTTTCACAGCAGAGTGGGAA